>VIAB01003622.1:131775-146472 GCA_009801035.1 Oophaga pumilio
GAAGGTGTGTCCAAACTTTTGGTCTGTACTGTATACTAGATGGACACCCGCATCGGGAGGGCTGTAATGTCACGATGGGGACAGGCTTTGCAGCGTTGAGAATCTCTCCCCCTCATGTGCTCACCCACCTATCCAATCTCTTTCCCCATGTGCTGACTTCTCCCATCTGTGCTCTCTTCTTTGACCTGTCTACCCCGTGTGCCTTCTTAGTTAACCTCATACACTTGAAGCTGTATACTTGGCGGTGTGGTGTGCTGGTTCCAGTGGGTCATCTTGTGAGCATGGTATTGCTGTTAAGACTTCAGATTTCTGTTTGCGGCGCTGTTGTTGCCTAATGGCATCCTGTGATAATCTAATGACTTTTGCATCAGGGGACTCATGTGCTTGACGCCTACGCTTATTTGCTGTTGCTCTTCTTCGAAGTTGTGCCTTTGCAGCTTTCCTTTCATTGTCATTGGTTAAAATTACTATTTACTGGTAACTTTAAAATGGAAAAACATTTTCCAGGAAAAATCAAAGCAGATACAGTGTTGATCTGCGGATAGGTGACTGTTATGTTTCGGTAGCTGAGGAGAAATAGCAAAAATAGCCAAAGTAGCAATACACCAGAGAGGCTGGGAACTACTGGATTGCAGGACCCTAAACTAACCGCAACACTAGAAGTAGCCGTGGGGCGTACCTACGGTGATCCTAGACGCCTCATCACAGCCGGAGAGATAGCTACACCTAAAGACAGAAAGATGAAAGCTAACTGCCCCGTAGCAGAACCCCCAAAGAAATAGGAAGCCCCCAAACATGTAATGGCGGTTAGACAAGAAGAAAATACGAACACAGACAGAAAATATAATGAGCAAACGCTGGGGCCCAATTCTGTCTAGATAGAAAAGTATAGGAAAGAATTCTGACTGCAACCCAAAAAACCCTGACAAAAATACCAACACTTCTGATTAACAAAAAACCTGAGATCACACGATCTCTGCCACCTAAATCTCTGGTGTAACACACAGCAATTCAGCAAATAAAAAGTGACACAGGAACAGAGCAAAAGTGCAAACACAAACTGAGCACACATGCAGCGCCAGGCCCCAAAAGGGGACCAGGCTGAAGTCCACTGCAATGCAGCAAACCAGCAAGGAAAAAAAAAACAGCAAGTCACTTATCTGAATGAAAGCAGGAATGCAAGCTGAGCTCCAACCAAGACCTGGAAGAACAATTGATTACCGGAAAGGCTGATGGGAGTTCAGGTCACTTATATCAGACCATTCGGACCCAGCTGAAAGCCATTCAGCAATTGGTTCATTACCCTCAGCAACCACCGGAGGGAGCCCCAGCTCCGAAGACACCTCCAACGTATTCACAACAGGTGACGCAGATCAACGCCTTTCGACGTGAGTCTTTGTCAAGGGCCATCAAAGTATTCAGACAACTGTTTCATAATATATCTTCCCCCATTATAGATATAGAGATGCATTTCAAATCTTATACTTATGTGCAATGCTTTTCCACTTGTTTTTTTTTATTGCCCTAGTATTACCAGTTTGTTTTCATGCTGCTGGTTAAGAGAAATGTGAAAGACAATTGCTATGTAAAAATGTTGGTGCCTTAATTACACATTATTCTGCACAAAAGCAAGATCATGGAAGTAATTTAGGCCTGATGCTTGAATGTAAATGAATAGTGGCATAGTAATCAATCCTGATACGTTCTATATGGAAAACACATTATTCAGTGGTAATATATGTGTTTTCCATGGCTAATACAATAACCAGAGCTGACACACAAGGAATAGTTGTTACACATGGCTCTGCATTACTCTAGCTTTCCAATTACTAATTTATTGAAAAAGGCGCTATAAATCTTTTGAATTCATCAGTGTAGATGATACCATTAACATATAAATAATAAGGTATGATGTTGAGAATAGAGCAAACTTGCTTCACAATGATGAGTATTATATAACTAGAAAGTTAAATATCAATGTTAAATTTGATTAGAATTGAGACACTATTATATAGTTCCATTAATATTCACTTGTCTACTATATTTACCCATAAAAAATTATGGCATTTTCAAATACTCTTGTCAAACTAAAGGATGGAAAAAATCCTTATGAAGTGTTTTACAATTTAAAAAGGCCCCTTTGTGACTCCTGAAAATATTATTAATAATAATAATTTTATTTCTATAGCGCCAACATATTCCACAGAATTTTACATTTTAGAGGGAACTTGTACAGACAATAAAAGACATTACAGCATAACAATAATCACATAAAACAACAGATACCAAGAGGAGGGAGTACCCTGCTCGCAAGCTTACAATCTATGAGGAAATAGGGGAGACATGAAAGGTAGATGGTAACAATTGCTTTCATTGTTCTGACCAGCCATAATGTAATAAATTGGGTGTTCATGTTATTCTGCATTAACCAGTAACCAACCAGTATATGTAAAAGCAGGGCTGCCACTAGGAATTTTGGGGCCCCATACTGGCAACATTTTTGGGTCCCCCTTGAGAATCCGCCCAGGCTCCACCCCAGCCCCGCCTCCACCCCTCGAACTGCCCACATTCCCACCACTCTCTCTTGGAAAAACTCAACTTCTCACCAACCACACATTAACAGTTCCCATCACCATATCACACATATAGCCGGCAGCTTGTTTTGACCAAAGATTTTTAAATCTGTCACCACGACAAGGTATACTCTTTTGGCCAGGCCCTACTTTACTCTATCATATTAATAATTTGTTAAATTATCCAATACATTTTAGGTATATTTTTATTTCATTTTCAATTTTTAAAATTACCAATAATATCACATACAAGGGACAAATACCACTGCACCTTGGCCAGACACCATATTACCACCAGATAGTGATCAAATAATAGCACATACAAGGAACAAATACCGCCACACCATGTCCAGACCCCATATTACCACCATATAGAGATCAAATAATAGCTCATACAAGGAACAAATACCTCCACACCATGTCCAGACCCCATGTTACCACTGCAGTGACCAAATAATATCACATATAAGGGACAAATACCACTGCAACATGTCCAGACCACATATTACACCACATGGTGACCAATAATACCACATATAAGGAATAAATACAGCCACACCAAGACTAGACCACATATTACCACCACAGTGACAGAATAATAGTACATACAAGGGACAAATACAGCCACACCATGACCAGACTACATATTACCACCACATGGTGACTGAATACTACAATACTGATCATTAATAAAAAAAACACAATACTATCACCATAAGTGCAATTATACACAGGAGATCTGTACTTAGTATGCAGTGTCAGTGTACAGGTAATACAGTGATCACTAGTGCCATTATACACAGGAGCTTTGTATATAGTGTGCAGTCTACAGGTAATACAGTGATCACCAGTAACATTATACACAGGAGCTCTGTATATATTGTCAGTGTACAGTTAATACAGTGATCACCGGTGCCATTATACACAGGAGCTCTGTATATAGTATATAGTGTACAGGTAATACAGTGATCACCAGTGACATTATACACAGGAGCTCTGTATATAGTGTCAGTGTACAGATAATATATTGATCACTGGTGACATTATACACAGGAGCTCTGTATATAGTGTCAGTGTACTGGTAATACAGTGATTACTGGTGACATTATACACAGGAGCTCTGTATAAAGTGTCAGTTTACAGGTAATACAGTGATCACTTGTGACATTGTACACAGGAACTCTGTATATAGTGTATAGTGTCAGTGTACAGGTAACACACTGACTCACCAGTGACATCTCTAGGTGAAGTCCTTCAGCTTCGCTTTTCATCTTTAATCCAGCACAGACTGCCATCGCTTCTTCCAGCCAATGACATCATATGCCGGCGACGTGCGCGCTGACGTCAGCTGCCAGCCTCCGATTGGCTGGCGACTTTTAACTATTGACTTGCGGGCCCGGACCTGCACGGCAATAGAGTTTAACTGAACCTGCGTCTCGGACACAGGTTCAGTTTCTGCAGCGGGAGAGTCCTGCCGCTAGGGCCTGGTGAGCAGATGCGGGCCCCCTCTGCCCACCGGGCCCCATACGCCAGTTAGGGCAGTAATGCCCTGAAGGCGGCCCTGTGTAAAAGTACAAACACAGAGGGCTATTAAATGCATAAAGCGTGTGAGAATGGATGATACAAGGGCCCTGGTTTTGAAGAAAATTTTATACGGGCAACACAGGGATAGTTAGATAAGCATATTGAGGTGGTAGACCAATCTGAAGAAACACATTTTTAGGGCACGCCTAAAACTGTGGGTATTGGGGATTAAACAAATTGTCCTGGGTAGTGTATTCCAAAGAATTGGTGCAGCACACAGGAAGTCTTGGAGACTGAAGCTGGAGGTTCGGATTATTGAGGATGTTAATCTTAGGTAATTACATAGAACATGGGGCATGGGAAGGGTGGTAAACTGAGACAAGGGAGGAGATGTAGGGTGGTGCTGAACCGTGAGCTAAGAGTTTTTGCAGAATTGAAAGTAGGAAAAGGTCAAATTCTAGAAATGTTTTTGAGGTGCAGATGACAAGAGCGAGCCAGTGATTGGATGTGGGGGGTCAATGAAAGATTTGAATCAAGTGGGGCATGTTGCTGGGGAGTGGATGAAAATATTAACAAAGATTGAACCAGATTACCTATTAAGAATAATGATTCATGTATCGGTACATAGAAAATATTGGGGCCCCATAGCTAAAGTCTTAAATGTAAAAAAAAATACTATTTGGTTGGGTCATAGAAGAGGATAACGCATAATTTTGCAGCCCTTACAAAGTAATTTAGCCCTTAATTAATCCCCTTAGTGTTTCCACACACTAAGACACACTTTTCATGACCCCCATAAAGTATGATGAAAATAAATGTGTTTCCCAAACACAGCAAGATTCCCCACAATTAATCCACAGTACCCTCCACATGCAAAGTATGATCACCCTACAGTACCAGCCTCTCCAAAAGGTTGATATCCCACAGTGACCTTAAAACAGTATGATGGCCCCTTCATCCCCCAACACACATTATGATGCCCCCGACACAGTCCTCCACACAATAATGCCCTCCACACAGCCGTCCATGCAGTATGATGGCCCGCACACAGTACAATGTCCCCCACTAGCCCTCCAAACATTATAATGGCCCCTCACATAGTCCTCCACACAATATAATTGCCCCCTCACAACCCTCCACACAGTATAATGGACTCCACACTGTATGATTGCCCCCTAACCCTCCAAACAGTATAATGTCCACTCACATAGTCCTCCAAACAGTAAAATGACTCCTACACAACTCTCCACATTATATAATGGCCCCCAGTAGCCCTTCATGCAGAATAATGACATGTCAAATTCTACAGTAGACTACTTTAAAAGGTGCAAGCTGAAGGTTTTACAACTGCCCTGGCTGTCCCCTGATCTGAACATCATTGTTAATCTGTGGTTAGACCTCAAAATAGCAGGGCATGCAAGGAGACCCAGGAATCTCACAGAATTGGAATCTTTTCCAAGGAAGAATGGATGAAAATCTCTTAAATAAGAATTGAAATACTCTTGGCTGGCTACAAAAAGCATTTACAAGCTCTGATACTTTCAAAAGGAGGTGCTTCTAGGTACTAACCATGCAGGGTGACCAAACTTTGCATTAGTCAATTTTCTTTTTTGTAATTTTTAAAATGTAAAAGATGAAAACATATATTTTTTGCTTAAAATACAAAGGAAATGTGTCATCTTTAACTTTAGCCCTTTTAGAGATCATTTCATCTTTAACTTGCTTAAAACAGTCATTTTGACCATGGGTCACTGTATATAGACATAGTGAGATGGGAGAAAGTTCCACAAAGTCAACTATCACTGCAGCCCTCCACCAGTCGGGCCTTTATGGCAGAGTGGCCCAATGGAAGCCTCTCCTCATGACAAACAAATGAAAGCCCGCATAGAGTTTGCTAAGAAACACATGAAGGACTCCCAGACTATGAGGAATAAGATTCTCTGATCTGATGAGATGAAGATAGAACTTTTTGGTGATAATTCTAAGCAGTATGTGTGGAGAAAACCAGGCACTGCTCATCACCTGCCCAATACAATCCCAACAGTGAAACATGGTGGTGGCAGCATCATGCTATGGGGGTGTTTTTCAGCTGCAGGGACAGGACGGTTGATTGCAATTGAAGGAAACAAGAATGAGGCCAAATACAGAGATATCCTGGATGAAAACCTCTTCCAGAGTGCGCTGGACCTCAGACTTGGCCAAAGGTTCACCTTCGCACAAGACAATGACCCTAAGCACACAGCTAAAATAACAAAGGAGTGGCTTCAGAACAACTCTGTGACCATTCTTGACTAGTCCAGCCAGAGCCTTGATCTAAACTCAATTGAGCATCTCTGGAGAGACCTGAAAATGGCTGTCCACCAACATTCACCATCCAACTTGACGGAACTGGAGACGATCTGCAAGGAAGAATGGCAGAGGATCCCCAAATCAATGTGTGAAAAACTTGTTGCATCACTTCCAAGAAGACTCATGGCTGTACTAGCTCAAAAGGGTGCTTCTGCTCAATACTGAGCAAAGGGTCTGAATACTTATGATCATGTGATATTTCAGTTTTTGTTTTTTAATACATTTGCAAAAATGTCTACATTTCTGTTTTTTTTTCAGTCAAAATGTGGTGCATAGTGTACATTAATGAGGAAAAAATGAACTTTTTGGAATTTACCAAATGGCTGCAATGAAACAAAGAGTGATCAATTTAAAGGGGTTTGAATACTTTCCGCTCCCACTGTATATATATGTCGTTACAGCCAGAACCCTCCACTCCAGCCCAGATGGTCGAACGGGTTGTCATGGACAGGTTTGTGAACTCCCTTCCTAGACCAGTGCAGACCTGGGTTGCCCTGAAAAATCCCCGAAATGCGGACGAACTGGTGGGCCTAGTGGAATGGTTCCAGGTGGTCGAGAGGTCCCTAAGGAAACCAGGGGGTGGTGCATCCCCATATTGAGGTACTCAGCAGGAACCTGAGCCCCAAAAGAGGGGTAGAGCCACCACTGGAAAGAGTCCTAGATCCCAAGGGGTCGCTGAGGGGTTGTCAAGGGCCACGGGTAGAGACTTGGTTGAAATGTCTCAGTCCAGGACATATAGCCGCCCATTGTCCCTTGTTCCCTGAAGAGATGGACTCCTGCCTGCTCCTACTATACATATCCTGCATGCAGTGTGGACTATCAGCCCAGAGAGGAGCCATAGTCATGGCCTGCGACCATAAATGGGGTGCTGGTGTCAGTACTGTTAGATTCAGGGAGCTTGGTGACCCTGATAAGGGCTACACTCCCCCACCAGTTGGTCCCAGGGAAACACATGGGCATACGCTGTATCCACAGGGACGCCAAGGACTATCCCATTTCCAGTGTGTTTATAATAACTAACTGTGGGGTTGTTTCACATGAGGTCGAGGTGGTGGAGGACTTGCTACTCATGGTGATAATAGGGTGGGAATTTAGCCTGTTCTGGGACTTGTCCGGGAAACCCATTGTCTCAGACAGAAGCCAGCTCAACCTTGAGGAAACCCCATTGCAGTTGGAGGTGGATGAGTTCCCCTTGTGTGTTTTGGATGGTGATGAGGACAAGATGGTGACCAGTGAGGCCAAAATTCCTAAACTGTGGGTTTCTGGTGGAAATTTTTGGACTGCTCAACTGCGGAATCTTACCCTAAAAGGGGCATTGGAAAATGTGACCGTGATACATGGGGTTGCCCAAAAGCCAAGAGATGATACCAGGTTTCCACATTTTGCTTTAAATGGAGAGCTTCTGTATCGGGTCACTAAGCTGAGAGAAGAAGTGGAAGGGCAGTTGCTAGTACCAGGTCCCTATAGGCGTAGTGTCACAATTCAGATTTGAATTCGTGGCAGCTCTGGTTCCACTATTATTTAAATGTAGCTTTTTTCCTTTCAGGCCAGCAAGAGTTAATGTCAGTTTTCCTTGCTGGCAGCTGTGGTGTTGCTCGTCAGCTGATGTGGGTGGTGACCACTCTCACCATCCTTTAAATAGTCAGCTGACTGTTGGTGCTAGAGTTACTCTATGTGGATCAGCTTTGCAGTTGCTGCTCTAAGGTGTCAGTGCTGAATCTGCTTCTTCTGCGGATTTCAGGGTCCTGTTTCCGTATGATCTGAAGTCGTTGGATGAGTTTTTTGCAGCATTGGTGCTGGTGTATGGTGAGCCTGATGGAATCTTCCTGGCTGAGTCTTGACTCCATACGATCAAACAGGGAGGGCAGGCCAGCTGAGGAGTACTGCTCAGAGTTTCGGAGATGGGCCACTGATACTCAGTGGACCCTGCTCTTAGAAGCCATTTTTGTCAGAGTCTGTCAGCTAGGCTTCAGGATACTCTGGTGCAGTATGCTACTCCTGGGTCGTTGGAGGCCACCATGGCCCTTGAAATCCGAGTGGACAGATGCCTCAGGGAGAGACATACACTGAATCTACCCTCTTTTGTTCTTTCTAGGGAGGAGGACACACTGTGCAGACGGATGAACCTATGCAGGTGGGAGGAGTCTCTTCTCAAACTGGGGTTACCTGCAGTTTGCCGTGGGAGGGGGGCATGCTTCTACTATGGTCTTTCAGATCATTACATTAATGTCTGCACATCTCAGACCAAAGTTGATACTTTATCACCAGAGCTGCGTTCTCCTGGTTGTATGGAGGGAGACGACCAGGGTGTGTAAATTTCCTCCACCTTCACATCTCAGTTTTCCATTTCTACTGAAGTGGTGGTTGGTCGGGAGACTGTGACGGTACCGGTTCTTGTGGACAGTGGAGCTGGGGTCAATCTGGTGTATTCTCGCTTTGTTCAGACTCATGGTCTGGTAGGACGCTGGCAAGACCCATTTCCATTCATGTGATTGACTCTGTCCCTATCAGCCAGAGGAGTCTGACCTCTGACCGAAGTCGTAGACAATATTAACCTGAGTACAGGAACTCTTCATGAAGAGTCCCTGTCTTGCTACATCTTGGAGGGTATGCCTACTCCCATCATCTTAGACTTTCCCTGGCTGAAGAGACACAATCCGGTCATAGATTAATAGATTAGCGGTCCAGGGAAGTAGTTAGTTGGGACCAGTCTTGTAAAGTCTGTTGTCTGGGAGCTATGGTCTCTGCCGTCCTTCTCGAATCTACCTTTTCTTCTCTGCTGGGGGCAGCTAAGGTGCTACCAGTGAATAGGGGCAAGATTCAACCCTCACCACAAGTAAACCCTGAGTCTCGGGGTCCTCTCAGGAGTAGGGATCAGGGGGGTGATGGTTCCCTCTAAATATAGTGAAGGTAGGAGTTTGGTGACATGTGGGGACACCTCTGTTGTCTGTTCCTCAGGGAGATTATTGTCTGGTGGCAAACGCACGCATGGAAATAAATGTTCAGGTCCGGACCTGTGTGTGAATGAGTACGTGTGGGTGTACACTAAAAACATCAAGTGGAAGTACGCATTTGGGACCTTGAGTTCTAGGGTGATCGGGCCGTATCGGGTGTCGCCGGCGCTCTCAGCCCTCGGACCTTCCAGCTGTAGTTACCCCAGTAATGCAGGTACAGAATGTATTCCACAGGTCATTGCTCCGGAGCCTACGTTATTTCCGTCACCATGGGGCTGCGTTTGTCGTAAACCTCAGTATCAGGTGACTGCGGAGGTGAATCCTAGCGGGTTGAGGTGTCCTCACCATACGTAACTTCCGGTGAGGTCCAGTGTTGAGGGTCCAGAGGCCCCTCTTTGAAGGGGGGGTACTGTCACGATTCAGTTTTGGATTCGTGGCAGCTCTGGTTCCACTATTGTTTAAATGTAGCTTTTTCCTTTCAAGACAGCAAGGGTTAATGTCAGTTTTCCTTGCTAGCAGCTGCGGTGTTGCTGGTCAGCTGATGTGGGTGGTAACCACTCCCACAATCCTTTAAATAGTCACCTGACGCATCAGATGACTGTTGGTGATAGAGTTATTCTATGTAGACCAGCCTTGCAGTTGCTGCTCTCTGTTGTCAGCGCTGAATCTGCTTCTTCCGTGGATTTTGGGGTCCTGTTTCCATATCCTCTGCGGTGTAGAGCTTGGCAGCGTAGTCAGAAGCTAAGTCTTGTGTATTTACCTTGTCTGTCTCGTGCTTGTCACTATCCCCTAAGTTTGTACTATCTGCAGTGGTGAGGCTAGCGCCCTTGCCGACCAGAGCACTAGCTAAGGTATTGTGAGGTGACATATAGGGACGAGGTATGTGACGGTGGCGGGGGAAAGGACCCGCTTAGAGCGTTAGGTGAGTGAGTGCAGGGACAGGCTAAGGTTGGAGCTCAGCAGGTGTCCCATCCCTCGTTCTCTGTTGTTAGGGCCTTCATCTCCCCTTTATCATCCTGTTGAGTGTGTTGTGCTGTCCGCTGTAACGACCCCGGTTGGGTTGTGACACGTAGGGTGTTAGACCTGGCCCATTCCCATGTCTTGGGTGGTCATCTGGGAGTAGACAAAGCACAAGAGCGAGTCCTCAGGAGGTTCTACTGGCCTTGGTGTCACAGAGAGATTGTTAACTACTGCCGGTCCTGCCCTACTTGTCAGCTTACTGCTCCCGTGTCCCATTTCCGAAGTCCATTAGTGCCATTGCCCATTATAGAGATCCTATTTAACTGGATTGTCGTGGACCTTGTGGGGCCCCTGGTTAAGTCCACCAGAGGGCACTAATACATTCTAGTGGTGATGGACTATGCGACACAATACCCGGAGGCGGTGCCCATTAGAAACTCCTCCACCAGGAGTATAGCCTGAGAGATAATCCATATTTTTTCTTGGACGAGCCTGCCGAAGGAGATCCTGATGGACTAATGCACACCGTTTATTTCCAAAGTGATGAGGGAGTTGTGTAAGGTTCTCCAGGTTACACAACTCCGCACATCGGTGTACCATCCGCAGACGGACGGCCTGGTGGAGAGATTCAGCAAGACGTTGAAGTCCATGCTTAAGAATGTCATGGAGAGGGATGTCCGAGCCTGGGATTGCCTACTGCCGTACGTGTTGTTCTCTATCACCGAAGTTCCTCAGTCATCTATGAGGTTCTCACCGTTCGAGCTGTTATACGGACGACACCCTCGTGGACTTCTAGATGTTGTAAAGGAGACCTGGGAAGCAGAAGTTACACCCCACCGGAGCGTTATTGAGCATGTGGTCCAAATACAGGACCGGATCGCAAGGGTGATGTTGATTGTGAAGGAGAGCCTCCTTCAAGTACAAGAAGCCCAGGCGAGGGTCTACAACCGAGCCACGAGACTGAGACAGTTTAGCCCTGGAGATCGGGTGTTGGTATTGATTCCCACTGTGGAAAGTAAGTTCCTGGCCAAGTGGCAAGGATCATATGAGGTGGTCGAGAAGTTGAGGGACGTCAACTACAAGGTCCTCCAACCAGGGAGATGAAAGCCTTACCTAGTGTGCCACATCAACCTGCTCAAACCGTGACGAGACTGGGAACTGGTGGAGACTGCGTGCCTTGGAGCCAGTCCTGAAGCCAGGGTCATGGATGTCACAGTGGCAGGGACATTGTCACCAGCCCAGAAACAACAGTGCCATGAACTGCTTCAGAGGAACCAGGATCTGTTTATGGAGCTATCAGGTTGTACGCAGGTTGTGGAGCATGAAATCGTGACTGGACCGCATGTGATGGTGAATCAGAAGCCGTATTGGATTCCCAAAGTCCGCCGCAATGTGATCTCCAAGGAGTTGAAGAGAATGTTGAGACTGGGTGTCATCAAGGAGTCAAAGAGCGGTTGGTCCAGCTCTATTGTCCTTGTGCCAAAGCCCGATGGAAAGTGGCGCGTCTGTAATGAATACAGGAAGCTAAATGAGGTGTCTAAGTTTGATGTGTATCCAGTGCTCCGGGTTGATGATGAGGTCATTGAGAAGCTAGGGTCAGCCAGATATATCACTACCCTGGACCTAATGAAAGGGTACTGGAAGATTCTCCTATCCCCAAGTGCCAAGGATAAGATGGCCTCCTCTACACCTGAAGGATGCTTCCAGTATACCAGAATGCCGTTCCGTCTACAAGGAGCTCCAGCTACCTTCCAGAGGGCTATGGACCGTATGGTAGCCCCTCACAAGAAGTACTCTGCCACTTATTTGGACAACATTGTGATCTTCAGCCCGGAGTGGGGAAGTCGCCTGCAGAAGGCCTAGGCAATACTGCATGCACTGAGGAAGGCAGGGTTTACCATAAACCCGAAGAAGTGTGCCCTCGGGAAAGAAGAGGCAAAATACTTGGGCTACATCGTTGGAAGTGGTGAAATAAAACCACAGATAGACAAGGTGGAGGCAATCCAAAAGTGGCTGCAGCCGGTCTCCAAAAAGCAGGTTAGGACATTTCTGGGAATTGTGGGATAATACCGGCGATTTATCCCGAATTTCGCCATGATAGCCGCCCCCCAAGATAGATCTTCTCAATGGCACAAAGTCAACAATGGTCAAATGGTCCTCTAAAGCTGAGATGGCATTCCAGAAGTTGAAGCTTGTCCTGTGCAGACAGCCAGTCTTGGTAGTACCAGATTTCACTAAGGAGTTTGTGCACCAGACGGACACCGAAATCAGTTTAGGAGCTGTGCTGTCCCAGGAAATAGATGGGGACGAACACCCAATCCTGTACCTGAGTAGGAGACTCCTTCTGTGAGAAGGACTATGCCATCATGGAGATAGAGTGCTTGGTCATCAAGTGGGCAATCGACACTCTGAGATATTACCCATTAGGTAGAAAGTTCAGGCTAAAATCAGATGATCCGCACCTGAGAAGGATGAGGGAAAAGAAGGGGAAGAATGCCCTGGTAACTAAGTGGTTTCTGGCGCTCCAGGACTTTACTTTCCATGTGGAGAAAAAGGCCAGGGAGGTTGCATGGGAACGCAGTTGCCATGTCCAGAGTCCAATCTTTTGCCAGTGAAGGTGCAAACCCCCCGGCTTTTGGCAGAGGGGGGAAGTATATGACAAAGTCACTGGTAAGGTAATGGAGGGGAGATATGTTTCACTTAATGGCGTCAGTAATGTGAAACCAGAATAGTTTCCTCCAGCATACTATGTGTTGTGAGGGTTAAGTTACAGTTGGGTACATGGGCTGGTTTTTATGTGGTCATCTATAGAGTGGGTGGAAAGATGTCCACCTTATCTCCACCTGCACCGCCATGTACTGAAAGGACCTGTGTGATGTCACAATCATATGTTCAGTCACATGATGGATAGGAGTCACATGGTCTAGGGTTTAAGTGGCGGGCTTTCCAAGACAACAGTGTGCAGTGTACCTGGAGAGGAAACAATCCAGGAAAGTGTGTGTGTCCGTGTGGCATGTTAAGGACCTGTAACATGGACATTGTACATATGAGCTGAAAGAACCCCTCTAGGAAAAGGACTGTGTTTAATTTTTTTGCTTTGTTTTGCTGTTTTGCCTAGAGGATCATATTTTTTTTGCCAGCTTAGTTTATGCTGCTTTTAATAAACCAAGCAGGTTCTTAAAGAGACAGTGTTTCGTTACATCTCTGTGCCCAGCTGAGTGAGCCACTCTACCACAATATGCAGTGGGTACGGAAAGTATTCAGACCCCTTTAAATTTTTAACTCTTTAATTCATTGCAGCCATTTGGTAAATTCAAAAAAAGTTTACTTTTTTTCTCATTAATGTACACTCTGCACCCCATCTTGACTGAAAAAAACAAGAAATGTAGAAATTTTTGCAAATTTATAAAAAAAAACATGAAAAATCACATGGTCATAAGTATTCAGACCCTTTGCTCAGTATTAAGTAGAATCACCCTTTTGAGCTAGTAGAGCCATGAGTCTTCTTGAGAACGATGCAACAAGTTTTTCACACCTGGATTTTGGGACCCCCTGCCATTCTTCCTTGCAGGTCCTCTCCAGTTCTGTCAGGTTGGATGGTGAACGTTGGTGGAGAGCCATTTTCAGGTCTCTTCAGAGATACTCAATTGGGTTTAGGGCAAGGCCTTGGTTGGGCCAATCAAGAATGGTCACAGAGTTGTTCTGAAGCCACTCCTTTGTTATTTTAGCTGTGTGCTTAGGGTCATTGTCTTGTTGGAAGGTGAACCTTTGGCCAAGTCTAAGGTCCAGAACACTCTGGAAGAGGTCTTCATCCAGGATATCTCTGTACTTGGCCGCATTCATGTTTCCTTCAATTGTAACCAGTCGTCCTGTCTCTGCAGCTGAAAAACACCCCATAGCATGATGCTGCCACCACCTTGTTTTACTGTTGGGATTGAATTGGGCAGGTGATGAGCAGTGCCTGGTTTTCTCTACACATGCCACATAGAATTATCACCCAAAAGTTCTATCTTCTTCTGATCAGACCAAAGAATCTTATTTCTCATAGTCTCGGAGTCCTTCATGTGTTTTAGCAAACTGTATGCAGGCTTTCATATGTCTGTCACTGAGGAGAGGCTTCCGTTGGGCCAGTCTGCCATAAAGGCCCGATTGGTGGAGGGCTGCATATGATAGTTGACTTTGTGGAACTTTCTCCCATCTCCCTACTGTATATGTGGAGCTCAGCCACAGTAATCTTGGGGTTCTTCTTTACCGCTCTCACCAAGGCTCTTCTCCAATGATTTCTCAGTTTGTCTGGACAGCCAGGTCTATGAAGACTTCTGGTGGTCCCAAACTTC
>VIAB01003623.1:2590-17257 GCA_009801035.1 Oophaga pumilio
CTGCAGGGGGTTGAATACTACTTGTAGGCACTGTACATTTATACAGAGACATGCTACATACATATACACACACTTACCTGTCAGTGTGATTTTCTTCATTTATTCTAGGAGTTCTGCATGGTACCATGATCACCACAAGTCCTGAAGCAGACTCAACATCATAAACTACACTGATAATGAAGAACTGCTATTATCAATGTAGTTTCTGCAATAAAAGCTGGGGGCACTGGCATTAGTCTTGTTGCCCTAAATGCCAGCCCTGGGCAATATGGCACTCTTACCTCCTTGGTGTCACTAATACTCATATTTATTGCTGTAGAAAATGTTCCTACTCAGGTAAACTGCGCAGGTACTAGCATATAATTGTCATGAGTCATGAGTCATGACCCATCTGACAACTTTTGCAGGAAATCACTCACTGCTATATATGCTATATACTTACCTCCTGTTGAGCCATGACAATGGCTAGTTTCTTAGGAGACAGGAGCATCCTGCTAGTAGACACCCTTGAAATGTCCACTGAAAGTTGGGTGGGTACTTTTACCTTTACTGGTGCATTGACCTTAATTTACTATATATACTCATGTATAAGTCGACCCAAGTATAAGCCGAGCTACCTTATTTTGCATGACAAACTGGGAGAACGTATTGACTCGAGTATAAGCCGGGTATGCATTGCACCCTGATCCCTATCCTTGTATGCATGGCTCTTCATCCCTATCCTTTTATGCTTGGTTCCTCATCCCTGTCCTGGTATGTTTGGCTCCTTATCCCCATCCTTGTATGCATGGCTCCTTATCCCTGTCCTTGTCTGCATGGCTCCTTGTCCCTGTCTTGGTTTGCATGGCTCCTCATCCCTATCCTTGTATGCATGATTCCTCATTGATATCCTTGAATACATGGCCCCCCATGAGAAAAGCATAAAAAAATCCTGCTTACCTTCAATGCGTGCCCTTGCAGCATCTTGTTTCGGCTTCCAGCAACTCCTGCGGCCGAGCGATATTGTGTCCCCGCTCATTAAGGTAATGAATATTCACCTCTCTCCACATAATCGCTTGGCCGCAGGAGCTGCTGGAATCCGGAACAAGATGCTGCGAGGGCGCGCATGGAAGGTAAGTAGGAGGGGTTTTTTTACAGCTGCTGGAACCTGGCAGCTGCAGCTGTGGCTGTAACTGTGCGCCCTATAAGAGAAATGAATATTCATTGCCAGTGCAGTGAATATTAATTTCTCTTTAGCAGTTGGCACAGTTACAGCCGCAGCCACCGGCTCCTTCCTCCTGTGACCTGCTGCTCTGCCGCTCCCCCTCCCCGCTGGCTTCTGGGACAATGACTTGTGTATAAGCCGAGGGGGGAGTTTTCAGCAGCAAAAAAAAATGTACTGAAAAACTCGGCTTATACATGAGTATATACGGTAAAACAAATTATACCTAAAAACACTATTAATGATTTTTCACAGTTTTATATCATTTTAATATGGTTGAAAAGTAACTATATAATATAATCATCCTTATATTCAGTCCTGCTCTCTGGTCTGCCAGCAAAAAACAATAAAACGGTGGTTGTGATAAAGTTTTAAAATAAAACCTGTTTTCCAAGGAGGCTTTCTGCAGATAGCTTATTTTATAGATTGCATAGATCTTAGTCTTAGTCTTTGTCTGTCTTCATTTACTAAAACAGTTTTGTCTAGAAGATTTTCAACAGGCAGCTGTACAGGTTGAAATAAGCTGAAAGAGCTCAGCAGGGAGTATTTTGGTTTTAAAAATATATTATAAAATGTATATAGATAAATAAAATAACAGGTGCAGCGACTATTAATAAATCTGTCCCATCTTGTGGTGTGTATGCTCATTCATTGGTATGCATGCTAATTGGTAAACAAATCATTGAGCATCTGTGTATTCATTTTCTTGTCTAACGTGGCTTGAATTTCACTGATGCTACCAGCTTCTTCTGTGGAATATGACATTGGTTTAACTTGGAAACTGAACTAACGCAAATGTTATTTGTGCTTCTACCATCTCTTCCGTTCTTCAAGACTCTAGGTGGGGCAAAATGCACCAAATTCATTAATAGGCGCATGCTAATAAAATCGGCAGCACTGTGGCTCAGTGGTTAGCACTGCTGCTTTGCAGCACTGAGGTCCTGGGTTGAAATCCCACTAACAGAATCCACTGGGTTCTTACTCCTTTCCGAACATTATTAAGTGCACAAGATTTGTATTATGTTCAGATATTTACTAATGTTAAATTAGGATTAATGATTGAGTTGTGCTGACAGTAATACTGTTTTCTATTAGTACTGTTTGTAAACCTTTGTCATGGTAGGATAATTCGCTTGACTATTATAATGTGATTACTTAGAAGTACTGGTCATTCATGTATATGTCTGCACACTTGGGCTATATATTCCATGTAGTGTATGTTTGGATGGGGTTGACCAGGGCTCTATTATGAGTGGCTACGTCAGTATCTTGGAGCGCTTCGGCTGCCGTATTTTAATTGTTTTTAATGTTTTGGCTTGTCTTAGGCTATGTTCACACTGGGTGGTTTTGCTACTTTTTTTAAAAAAAATAATGCTAATTTTCAGCTGCATTTTTCAGTACCAGCTATGTCTATGAGATTTCAGAAATCTCATGCACACAGCTTGTTTTTTTTATCAGTATTTGTTCTTTGCATGTTTTTTTGGACATAGAGCATGTCACTTCTTTCAGCGTTTTTTCAGCGTTTTTCACCCATTGAATTGAATAGAAAAAAAGCATGAAAAAACGCAGCGTTTTTGCTGCAGCTTCTTTCCTGCCAAGCACTCAGGTTTTGCTGAAGAATAAAATGCAGCAAAAACACCCAGTGTGAGTTTAGCCTAAATAGCCTAAATGTTCAATAAAGATTTTGATATTTGTTTGTGATCCCTCTTACTCTGCACTCATTACCTGTATTAATTGCAGCTGTTTGAACGTGTTACCTGTATAAAAGACACCTTTCCACACACTCAATCAATCAATCAATCACACTCCAACTTCAACACCATGGCCAAGATCAAAGAGCTGTCGAAGGACAACAGGGACAAAATTGTAGAAATGCACAAGGCTGGGATGGGCAGCTTGGTGAGAAGGCATCAACTGTTAGCACAATTATTTGAAAATGGAAGAAACACAAGATGACTGTCAATCTTCCTCGGTCTTGGGCTCTATGCAAGATCTTGCCTCATGGGGTAAGGATGCTTCTGATAAAGGACAGGAATCAGCCCAGAACTACACAGGAGGACCAGGTCAATGACTTGAAGAGGGCAGGGACCACAGTCACAAACATTACCATTAGTAACACAATACGCCTTCACGGCAATTAGGGCAATCAAGGTCCCCCTTCTCACCCAAGCACATGTCCATGAGAGTTTGAAGTTCGACAATGACCATCTGAATGACCAATAGGAGGCATGGAAGAAGGTCATGTGGTCAGATGAGACAAAATAGAACTTTTTGGTATTAACTCCACTCACCATGTTTGAAGAAGAAGAAGAAGAAGAAGAAGGATGAGCAAAGCCCCAAGATCACTATCCCAACCATGAAGCATGATTGGGGAAATATAACACTTTGGGGTGCTTTTTTGCAAAGGAGACAGGACAACTGCACATTATTGAAGGGAGGAGGGATATGGTCTTGTATCGCGAGATTTTGTCCAACAACCTCAGTAAGAGCATTGATGATGGTTCGTGGCTGGTTCTTCCAGCATAACAATGACCCAAAACACACAGCTAGGGATATTGAGGAGTTGATTCATAAATGGCATTTCAAGGTCCTCGAGTGGCCTAGCCAGTCTCCAGACCTGAACCCAATAGAAAATCTTTGGATGGAGCTGATACTCATTGTTGGTCATTTCATGCAATAAAATGCAATTTAATTATGTAAAAATCATACAATGTGATTTTCTAGATTTTTTTTAATATTCTGTCTTTCACAGTTGAAATGTACCTACGATAAAAATTACAGACTTCTCCATTTTTTGTGGGTGGGTAAACTTGCAAAATCAGAAGTGTATCAAATACTTACTTCCCTACTGTAGTGTAGAGGTGCATTCACATCCACCTGTTCCGACAAGCCTACAACCTGCAATGATCCTCAGTATACTGAACCATCGCACGACCAGCTCTACCCTCTCCTAGTGTATTCTCACCCATCCCTGTAGACTGTGAGCCCTCGCGGGCAGGGTCCTCTCTCCTTCTGTACTTGTGTGTCCCTTGTCTAGCACATGTTTATTGTACCTGTCTATATTTTTCCCTTTTCATATGTAAAGCGCCATGGAATAAATGGCGCTATATAAATGTATAATAATAATAATAATAATTCACAATTCTGAGGGTCTCAGTACTGTTATCTGATAAATTTCAAAGCCTCCAGGCTGACTCTTAGGCTGGGCTCACATTGCGCCAAGGCAGCCTGCAGCGTCTGAGCTCCGTCACCGATAGCACAGATGAATCATCTACTGATTCATCTGCGCTATCGCGTATAGCATAACGCGATCGCGTTATGCTATACCGTTACCAGCCCGTCAACGCTATGCGTTGAACGGGCTGTGTTATGATTTGGTAGCTGAGGAGAGCAGGCAAAAAGGAAATACACCAGAGCAGTTGGAAACTATGAGATTGCAGTACCCTGACTAACCACCACAACTAGAGGCAGCCGTGAAGCGTTCCTACGTTGGTCCTAGACGCCTCGTCACAGCCTGAGAAACTAACTACACCTAAAGATAGAAAGAGGTAAGCTATCTGCCCCGGAGCAGATCCCCAAAGAACATAGAAAGCCCCCAAACATGTAATGGCGGTTAGACAAGAAGAAATACTGACACAGACAGAAAATAGTATGAGCAAACATTGGGGCCCAAACTTACTAAATAGAAAAGGATAGGAAGGGCACTTACTGCAATCCCAAAAAACCCTGAAAAGCACCAACTCTACTAATTTCAAAAACACCTGAGATCACACGACCTCTACCACCTAAATTAGTTCTCTGGTGTAACCAAAAACAAAACAGCAGCCACTGAAAAAACTGGAAAAAGCAAATGTACAAACATCAGTGGCTGAACTGAACTGAGAGGGCAAAAGCCCCCAGAGGGGACCCTGAAGGCCCCCACAGAAGTGCAGGACAAAATGCAAAAATCAAGCACAAAAAGAAGAAAATGTCTTATCTGTTAGCAGGAGATTCAGACACGACACAGCAGGCTACCAAGGAAACAGGAATTAAGGATTGAGACCAGAACAATTGATCACCGGCAACCCTGATGGGAAGGCGACTCCCTTATATAAGACCAGTCAGTAACACCTGATTCCCAATCCTCACAATCTTCACTGGACAGTCCAGTACCGTTTGTAACCACCAGAGGGAGCTTCTGCTCAGAACTCATTTCCAGCCTATTCACAACAGGGCTGGTTTAACGCAATGTGAACCTAGCCTTACCGATTCTCAAGTTACCTAATATACGTGTAGTAACTAACTTTATAATTATGTTGCCCTTGCTGTAGCAGAATCACACTCTTCAGGCACTGATTTCCTGGTGAGGCTGAGATGAGCTTGTGTTTATACACAGCAGCCTATCTGAGAATTCAGACCTGTAAGGAAAAGGGAGAAAGGCAGCATCAATAGTAAAAAGATCTAATGTAAAAATATTTTAAAAAATAATAAATCGTGCTATTCTCTCCTTCTCACCTTCACGCCTCTCAGCGACGCTCCCAGCCAATCCCGTCCCCAAGGATGCATAGCGACAATGACCCCAGATGACGTAGCATCACGCGAGACCGCTACATCATCTGGGGTGATTCTTGCAATGCATTACTGGGAACGGGATTGGCAGGGAGCGTCGCTGAGAGGCGGGAAAGCTGCGGGGGCCGCCGGAAGGTGAGAATGTCATTATTTTTTATGTTAATTATTGTTTTAATATGGATATGGTATCCAGTCTCCTCTCCTCCTGACCCTGGGTACCATCCGCACATGAACCGCTTACTTTGTGCATGGTGGGCATAGCCACATGCGGAAAGTAAGCGGTTCAATGCATTCCTATGGCGGCATAATCGCCGCGAATCTGGAAAAATAATGAGCATGCTGCTTTTTTTTCCTCGATGCGATTGCACCACGGAAAAAAGCGCATGTGCACATGATTGCAGAATCCCATAGGATATAATGAGTTGCGTTGGGTAAGCGTTTTTGCGAAAAACCGCAGCAAAAACGCTAAGAATCCTCAACGTGTGCACTTAGCCTTAAGGTACAAGCACAGAGAAAAATGTGATAAGTAGTGACATACATATAATTGTCAAAGTCGTGACTGGACATATGCTTTAACCTTTTTATGGATGAGGACAAAATTATAACTTCTGAATGACTCCACTCAAAAGTAAATGTTTTTTTCTTAGTCGAATTTGAAATTATTTAATGTCAGATTATTTTAGGTCTAATATATAGGACTGTCTTAATATTTAAAATTGAGGCTTATTACCTTGTTCTGTCTTAAAGGGATCCTGTCAGCAGGATTGTGCTGAGTAATCTACACACAGTGTCAGGTAGGCGCCATTATGATGATTAGAATTATGCCTTTGTTTTCTGAAATCCATCTTGTGGTTGTTGTTTAATCTGATCCTCAGTGACCTGCCCCATATTTTGCATAATGAATATTATATATATTAAAAAAAAAAAAATCACCTTCATCAGGCATGTGCCAGCATGATTGCATGTATAATGTGCATTTAATTATTTTATTTGATGCTATAAATAAATTAATTTAAAAAAAATCACCAATATAATATAAAAGGATCACCGATATATGCTAACGTTCAGGCGCCGGTGATGCCATCTTACTAGAGAAAAAAAAAATTGTTTCCACTAAGATGGTGCCAATCGAGCCTGCGCAGTGGCATCTATCGCCTATCCGATAGATGCTACTGTGCAGGCGCGAGAGGCACCATCTTGGAGGAGGCAACATTTTTTTCCTCTAGTAAGATGGCGCCTCCGGCGACTGCATAGTAGCATCTTTTGGATCGCCGATAGCTGCTGTTACGCAGGTGCGGCCAGCGCCACTTTGCCACAGAATTTTTTTTTATGAATTCATAGCATCAAGTAAAATAATTAAATGGACATTATACATGCGATCAAGCTGCCTGCTTAAGGTGATTTTTTTCAATATATATAATATTCATTATGTAAAATAGGGGGCAGGTCACTGAGGGATCAATGACCTGTCAGAAGCCATACAGATGAACATCTAATCAGAGCACCACAGTAAGACCCCCCTGACAGGCCGCCCCAGAGCACGAGCATATCATTAACTCAAATCTGAAAATAAAGATTAAACAACAACCACAAGACGGATTTCATCAACCAAGGTATCATTGTTATCAGTATAACGGCGCCAGCCTAGCACTGTCTGTAGGTTACTCAGCACAATCCTGCTGACAGGCTCCCTTTAAGGTAGTTTGGATAAGAAACTGTCCTTACTTGTAACATTTTACTCCTATTATCCCAAATATGCAATGCCAAATCAGGATATATTGTGTAATGTTGCTATAGCGCTTAGAAAAAGTGTATTTCAGTGTTAGATATATTTCCATTCCTTAACTTTATTTGCAGCATCTATATAGAGTGGAAAATCATTCAAGTACATAAATTTTTCAATAAGGTGCAAAATCAGAAAAGGTTGAGTAACTTCAAACAAATCGATGTTAAAGGGAATGTGTCATGGGGATTTTCGACCTCAAACTAATGGCGCTATCGACAGGCACTTTAATGCTGATCAAATCTTCACCTTGATTGTAGAAATTTGTTTCATCCTGAAAAATCCAAAGTTGAAATCATATGGAAATGAGCTGCAAGTGCTTTGAGATGGGATTTCTAGTGATGAACGAGTATGCTTGTTGCTCGAGTTTTCCCAAGCACGCTGGGGTGATCTCCGAGTATTATGGCATGCTCGGAGATTTAGTTTCTGTTGACGCAGGTGCATGATTTGTGGCTGCTGGACAGCCTGAATACATGTGAGGAATGCCTGTTTGTTAGGGAATTCCGACATGTATTCAGGCTATCTAGCAGTCGCAAATCATGCAACTGGTTGACAGAAATTAAATCTCCGAGCAGGCCAAAATACTCGGAGATCACCCTGGCGAGCAACGAGCATACTTGCTCATCACTAGATTTTAACCTTGCAGATCCTCTGCCCTCCTTGTCTATTTCCTGCCTGCCACTTCCTTCCTGCGTCTGACAGGTCTTCTTTCAGTGATCTGCCTCCCCTGACCGAGATCTTTTGCCAATATCATTAGTGCCCGGGGTGGCTCATATTCGGTTAAGTCATCATAATGTTATAAGACCCATTGTATCAATCTGCACATGCACCTCAACCATTTGGGGAAAACAAGTAGTATGAGAATAAGCAGCAGTGACAAAGTGTTGATTTCAGGTCATGGGAGGCAAGTCACTAAAATAAGTATGACCTGTCAGTCAGACAAAGGAAGCAGGCAGTGGGCAGAGAATAAGGGGAAGGTCAGGAGATCTACAATTCAATGTCGCACCCTGAAGCACTTGCAGCAGATTTGCATAAGATTTCAATTGATTTTGCCGAAACTACAGAACGGATTTCTACAATCAAGATATGGATTTAATAATGACAACAACGTATGTACATAGATGACATTACTTTGGGGTATGATATTCTCATGGCTGATTCCCTTTAAAAGATGGCTTCCCATAAAATACATATATCACCTATCCTCAGAATAGATAATACATTCCTGATCACTGGGAATAACAGTACTAGGAGCATTTAGTATAATGGGCGTCCTCCTCATTGTGGCTTGAATTGAACAGAGCAGCATGGTAGTGCATGATTGCTCCTGCTCCAGTTGTGTCTGTAGGACTGTCAGAGATGACTGAATGATGTACTTATCTCCTTCAGTCCCATAATACTGACTAGAACTGCAGAGGGTAAGCGTGATCATGCAACACCATTTAATCCCAACCACAGTGAGGAAGAATGAGAAACAAGGATCAAACTTCTCATGATCAGTGAACGTCCTAGTGATGGGGTCCGACATTTATCGCCTAAAAGACAATTAAAGTCTTTGTTGGATAAAACTTTTTAACTATTTTTGGTTTGAGGTAACATAAATTCAATATTACAGAAATGTATTAATGTCTGCTTAAAGCCTAAATATCTGAAGTCCATTCAGAATGCTTGAGGTTTTTTTTTTTGAATGGTTGCTTTTCATTCTTATATTTGTATTTATTGCTTTAGAATTTTTCGTTTTTTTTTATCTTGTTTGTTTTTACAACAGTTATACACTATCTTTTGCTGCCTATGTACATTATTTATAAACTTCTATTTTTTTTTTCTTGACTGGATGTTCTTTTGAGGATACCTGATCTTCACCGTCTATTGTAATATTTGCAATGACCTTGTTAGGTGTAAACACATTTAACTGCAAAAATACATAATGGCATAATGATAATAAAGAAATGTATGCAACATCAGATAATGCTATGCTCAGCACAATGAAATGTACTGCCTCCCTAGGTAGCCATCCGCTCCTCTTTAATGATGCACGAAAAACATTATGTAATCATAATACCTGCCTTGCAGAAACCCTTTTGTATCATAAAAGGAGCATAATGTTCAAATTAGCAGCTCAACGCCTGTTATTATTCAACAAGATCATGTGGAATTTTAATTTCCAAAGGGTAATGGGTAATGGGAAAGTATTCAATATAATCCTACAAGACAGTGTAAGATATTTATAGCCATATGTTGCTTGTCAGTTAATTGTATTCCACGAAAGCCATAAAAGACCAATTAGTTTTTAACCTCTTCTACTCATTAGTCTGGGATTTAAGAATTTGATGGTGTTTCAGTTATCTGGACAGCAGTGTCACTCGCATGTGACAGTTCTACAATATACGAGCCTTGCAGATGAATTAAGCATATGGGATACATATAAATTCCCTTTCTTTTTTGACTGTGCCAGCTAGATTTTATATATTTTATGGCACATTGAAGACAAGTATAGTATATTTACCTTTCCTGGTGGACTTCATGAATATGCTGCTAAGATGTTTTTTCCTTCACTCAGAATAACTGCACCCTGTTTCTCAGCCAAAAATTATGTGCTTATTCCTATTAGATTACCAGTGGGTTTCTAACTACAGATACCATTTCAGTGGTATATAACACTCCAAAAAAGTGTTGAAAAATTTGTCTGGATTGAGTTACTCATTCATACAGTATTATATGCTCTGTGGTACATTTTGGTGGTATATAACACTCAAAAAAGGATTGGAATCTTTTTCTGAATTCAATTACTCACCCATAGAGCATTACGTGCTTTGTGGTACATTTCTGTGGTATATAACACTACAAAAAAGGGTTGGAATTTTTTTCTCAGTTTAATTACTCACCCATAGAGTATAACGTGCTTTGTGGTATAAAGTAGAACTCTGTAGCGCTACAGCATGCAAACATAAAATATATGAAATTTGAATTGCATTACTGCTCCAGATAATTAGAAAAATTGAGAATACTTAGCACATAAATTCAGCCCTGGCATTTGAAATCACACAGGCCCATGCTGTCCCTGTCCTCAAGCACTAGATGGGATATTACTAATATTACCCTGGAAGCAAGATTTACTGCAAGACAAATATTTCTAATGATACCGGCTATCACGAACACCGCACTGCACTTGCTCACTGAGCCAGTGCGCGTGTCCTGAATAAGACAGACTGCACTCAAAGATACCTGTGGAGTGAGGCAGTCGCGGTGAAGATGCGTGCTTCAGACTAACAGGACCCTAAGCACGTGACTGCCAAGGGGCGGCGCCGGCCACAGGTCTCTCAGAGAAAGCAGTAACAGACAGAGAATGCTTCAGGCCAGAGGACCTTAAGCACGTGACTGCTGATGGGCGTGGCCTAAGCTCCAGAGAGCTATGAGCAGAAGGAAAACTCCTAGAAGGGTAACTACGGGACAGAGTTACCAAGGGGCATAGACAAAACGGATAGTCAGGATAGCTAGGTCATACACAGAGGGAGCAACGCAGTACAAGAGGAGCAGGCAGAGAATAACCAGAACGTAGCCAAGGGATCAGAAAACCAGAACGGGCAAATACACAGTACCAAGACAGTAGACAAACTCACAACGAAGAGACGGACCAGGTCAAAACCAAACAAGTAACAAGATCAGGCACAAAGCACAGGCACACAGGAGGTCAACTAACTCAGCCGAGGGCAGGCGTATAACTGACACCAGACCTAGGTCAATTGGCAACTAAATAGCCGCCTTCTGCCAGAGAGAGGCTGAAACCATTAACCCCAGTCTGGCCAGGACGGGACAAAGACCAAACCCCGTCCTGGGTCATGACACCGGTGGCCTGCTGGGGTAAATGACGGAGTCAGTGACTTTGTGCTCCGTCACAACTCTTAACAATATGGGTGTCTTGAGAACACCAATTCTGGCAACAATGTAGCAGACAAGCCCTTCTGGCATTTGCCAGAAAGCCAAGTGGCCAGTCCGGCCCTGCCTGCAGCCACAATAAGGCAATTCTCATTGCTGGGAACCTGCCTGTGTGAATCCTCTCAAACCAGCATACTCCCTAATTCCTCTACAACTTTCAACTATTGGGTTTCAAAGCTGGACACCTGGCATGGGCTGTGCCTCTTTGCCTTGGAGGTTTTGTGCTGCCCTGCCGCTAGCGTTTTGTCTGAGCAGATTCTTATGCCGCCAGGGAGGGCAGAACAGACACGTGCATTCGCCTGTCAACAGAGAATTCTGACAGGCTCACTCTGATAAAATGAATAAAGACTAGATCAGTCCCCAGTTTTTCACAACACCAGATCACAGCAGCAAATAAAGTGTGCTTAATGTTCAATATTTGAATGAGAACCTCCAGTTATTGCCTTCAGGGGTGTATGGATGACCCTCCATTTTAATTTTTTCCTGGCTTTGCAGTTTCCTCTAAGCTTTTACAAGTGTAGGAGTACAGCAGCTACACTTTCAAAATATTTGAATGAGGCATGCCAGTTGTTGGGCCTCATCAGGGTTATATGGATGAGTGAACGACCCTCCCTATAATTTTTTCCTGGCTTTGCACTTTCTTCTAAGCCTTTGTGAGTGTAGAAGTATATCAACTGCACTGTCAAAATATTTACGTTCAAAAAAATTTTCTAGGTTCAATTAGTCATCCATACAGTAAACGTGGTTATTTTTACATTTTGATAGTATGTAAAACTCCAAAAAAGCATTGAAAAATATTTCTTGATTCAGTTGGTCATCCATAGAGTACTAGTTGCTTTCTGTTACATTTCGGTGGTTTATACCACTCAAAAAAAGCATTGAAAAATATTTCTGGATTCAATTAGTAATCCATAGAGTACTGTATGCTTTCTGTTACATATCGATGGTATATAACACTTCAAAAAAGAATTAAAAAGTGTTTCTAGAATCAATTAGACAGCCATAGAGTATTATGTGCTTTACTGTTACAATTCGGTGATATATAACACTCCAAAAGACCAATAGAGCGTTGAAATATATTTCTGAATGCAATTACTTAGTCATAGAGTATTATGTGCTCTGTGGTACATTTCGATGGTATATAATACTACAAAAAATTTTTTAAATATTTTCTGTATTCAACTAGTCATCCATAGAGTCTTACGTGCTTACCTCAAAGCATACCCCAACATAGAGGCTTTTAGGACACCTGCATTAATGTGTACCAAGGGACCCACAGTATACGTAATAGACTGGTAAGGGCACATATCAGTAGTCTCAACATGATCCCCACACAAAGCTACATAGGTAGCCGTAGAAATGGCACCTTTCCATGCCTAAGCTTTATGGCATGCTCTAATGTCATTAAGGCGGACCACATCACACACCCCAGGACAGGTAAAATATATCCCATGAAAGGCTTTTACATGTGTGATTCAAATTTTGTGGTCTATGTCTAGAAATGTCCTTGCAGGTTACTCTATGTAGGGGAACTACCCAGCATGTTAAGGACCGCATTGCAAACCATAAGTCAACTATACTTTGCAGTATGACATGGCTGCCCTTACCTGACCATTTCTCAAGTGCAAAACACACTGTAGCACAACTGCGATTCCAGGTCATCAAGCAGGTCCCCAGACCCAGACGTGGTCGTGATCATATTAGAATTTTCAAAAGAAGGGAAGCATATTGGATACACATCTTACGTACCCTGACACCCTGGGGACTTAATAGAGAGATTGACTGATCTCACTAATTCTCACTTCTCTTCACACAGACAAAATGATCCCTGTCTGAAACCCAGGTGAGTACCTCTATACCCCATATACCCATCCTCTATGGACCCCTCATGGGCATGCTACCTGGACCTGTGAATAATCCTACTTGCCCATAGCCCATATGCTTGGGATCCATCACACGTCCATTATGACAGTGTGACCCCTTCATTATTTTATTAACAGGGACTAATACCATAATACAATTTTGTTGCAACATAACATATTCTACCTTTAATTAATGCCATGTTCCCTTTAGGACGAGACGCTATTGCCCCATTAGCCCACAAGCTTTGGACCTACTACATGCCCATTATGACAGGGTGACCCCCTCACTATTGGATTAAAAATAATAAATAATTTTTATGCCACACAGTGTACCTTGTAAACATGCTCCCTTAAGGACACCACAGTCCCCACAGCCTACATGCTCATTACACGCTCACATCTATCATTAATTTCCATTAAGACAGCATGATCCCTTTATTATTGCACCATCAGGGCCTTAAAGTTTTGCCACATATTATATTTCCTCCCCTTTTAATTAGTCATCATGGCAGCCAGTTTGACACCCTGGTCTCAGGGGTCTCATGTTGACGTTTCCATGATCAACTCAACCCCACAAAAACTCAGGCACGCGGTCACGTGCCGACTCTGGCGTCACGCCCCCGGCGCATCATTCTGAATCCACACAGGTCCTAGAATGGAGGTGCAGAAAGTAGGCCACGTCTCTTCCTGTGACACACTTCCTGCCGGGACGCCTAGCGCCGGCACATAAGCCTCCGGCTTCATTCCCCTGACATGCCAGCAGCAGGAGGACAGGAAAGGCGCGGCAGTACCACCACTAATGCGATTTAAAGGTATAGCCACCCTATTCCACCAACGTATACAGCCCGCCCTGGATACTTATCCACGATATCTCTCAAACCCTTGACAATATTTATTTGTTTGCATCCACAGCATATTGCCATATTTCTCTCATCTTGTGGACTATACAGGTACAACATCTCTGACTGGCTATTCTTCCTTTTAAGCTCAGAGACTTACTCTCAACTTTACATCTCTCCACAGCTCACTTTGCACACTACCATGACCATAGAAATGGCCCCATACAAACTGCATCTATCTGCATGACTAAGGAATTACCAAGCAAGCATTAGGTATAAACACCAGTCAATCATTATTATGTTGGGACTAGCTGACTTTATAGTTTATATCCTACCTAACGTATCCACAGTGTGTGGATTGCACTCAGGCTTAATGCCATTTTGCTATACTTTTCATATGTACAATGTCATATATGGACAATGTAATGCTATACCTGTATATACAGATTCAGGATTGCAATTAGTGATGAGCGAGTATACTCGTTGCTCGGGTTTTCC
>VIAB01003623.1:38944-52725 GCA_009801035.1 Oophaga pumilio
TGGGTGAAACTGTACTTATATACAGCACTATTTAGCAAAAAAACCAAAAAAACAAAAATAAAAAACATTTGTCGTAGTGGTATCTCCGTGCTAGCTCATATCTGTGCGTGCTAAAACTTTGGCCAGTTTAGGTCATTTTTCCTTTTTTTGTTCTAGGTGTCACAGTACTGATATACAGCACTAGTTAGCCCAAAAATAAAATAAAAAACAGGGCACACATTTGTCGTAGTGGTATCTCTGTGCCAGCTCATATCTGTGTGTGCTCAAAGTTTGGCCAGTTTAGGCCGGTTTTCCTTTTTTTGTCCTGGGTGTCACATTACTGATATACAGAACTAGTTAGCCCAAAAATAAAAAAAACCAGGGCACACATTTGTCGTAGTGGTATCGCCGTGCCAGCTGATATCTGTGCATGTTCAAAGTTTGGCCAGTTTAGGCCAGTTTCCTTTTTTTGTCCTGGGTGTGACAGTACTGATATACATCACTAGTTAGCCCAAAAATTTAAAAAAAACAGTGCACACATTTGTAGTAGTGGTATTTTCATGGCAGCTCATATCTGTGTGTGCTCAAAGTTTGGCCAGTTTAAGGTGGTTTTCTTTTTTGTGTCCTGTGTGAAACTGTACTTATATACAGCACTATTTAGCAAAAAAAAACAACAACATTTGTCGTAGTGGTATCTCCGTGCTAGCTCATATCTGTGAGTGCTAAAACTTTGGCCAGTTTAGGCCAAAACATTGTATTTTTTTGCAGTCTGTTAACGTAATTCTTAAATCTGATGAGGCCAAAAACATTTTTACCTTAAGTGTAGATAGGTAAAAATGTGGTTTTCAAGCACACGTATTCCACACTTTTGTAGTGAACGTGTATAATATTCTATTCCATTTACAATGGGTAAGGCGTGTGGCAAGGAATGGGGAAGTGGACGTGATGGTGATGTTGCAGGCCGAGGCCGTGGGCAAGCTGAAATTGGCCCACCGAAAACAACCACACCTTCTCGCTGGAACTTAGTGTCCGTAGTCCTAGGGGACCGTGGCATGACAGCACTATTGAAGCCCATGCAGTGTGAAAAGGTTGTTGGTTGGATAGCGGATAATACTTCCAGTTACTTATCCACCACCACCAGCACCCTGCCTTCAACACGGTCACGTCACAGTAGCTGTGAATCTGGACCGCATATTCCTTATCCCGATCCTCCTTTCTCACACCACGCTGAGTGCCCTGAGACAACTGATCCCACACTCGGACACTCTGAAGAGCTGTTCAGTTTTCCATTTGGAGATTTGTGCCTCTCGCCTGCTCCACTAGAAGCGGAGCAAGAAATGCACAAATCCTTAAGCAGCCATGGTCACAAGAGGTGGACGATGATGAGACCCAATTGCCTGAAAGTCAGGAGGAGGACCAGGGTGGGGAAGTGGAAGATGAGGTGGTGAATGATGTAGTAACAGACTCAACCTTGCAGGAGGACATGCAGAGCGTGGACAGCAGCACACAGGGGGAGGTACACATGACTTCAGGCAGGCAGGAAGAAGCAGTCTGGTGGCTGCAGACAGAAGGCGTGCAATCGTTCCCCGAAACACCAACCTGACTGAAATTGCCAGTCCAACTGTTAAGTCTTACTGAGTCTGGTTATTTTTTAAAGACTCTGTCAATAACCCCAAACAGGCCATTTGCAACACCTGTCATGCCAGCATCGGCAGGGGTAGCAAAACTACCAGCCTAACCACAACCAGCATGATCAGGCACATGGCTGCAAAGCACCCGACTTTGTGGGCCCAACCCCAGGCTCCAGGAACAGTGTCTGCGGATGACACCACTGCTTCTTCCACTGTTGTGCGTGCAAGCCAATCCCCTCTCCACGGTGCATGCAAAGATGCCTCCTGCTCTGCACCTGCCATTGCCCACAGTCAAACAGCACCATCATCAAGCTCCCTGTCCCAGCGCAGCCTTCAGTTGTCCATACCCCAGTCATTGGAACGTAAGCGGAAATACGCAGCCAATGCCCCACAGGCCACAGTACTCAATTCTCATATTTCTCACCTGCTTGCCGTCGAAATGTTGTCTTTTAGGCTCATGGAGATGGAAGCTTTCCGCAACCTGATGGCGGCGGTCGTCCAAAGGTACTCTGTCCCCAGCCGACACTATTTTTCCCGCTGTGTCATCCTGGCATTACACAAGCACGTGTCCCACAACATTATACGTGCCCTCAACAATGCAGTTACTGAGAAAGCACACCTAACCACGGACATGTGGACAAGTGCTTATGGCCAGGGACGGTACATCTCGCTAACGGTACACTGGATTAACATAGTGGAAGCCGGGACCCTGTAAGACCTTTGGATGGAACATTTCCTCCCAACGCCAAGCATTGCGGGCCCTACGTCAATCAGGGTTGCCCCCACTGTGTACAGCTCCTGAATCTCCTCCTCCGCTTCAGCCTCCATGTCAGAAATGAGCACATCATTCACAAGCTGGAAGCACTGCAGCACTGCTAAAGCAAAGCGGCTACAGGCTGTGCTAAAGCTAAATTGCTTAGGTGACAAACCGCACAATGCTGAAGAGTTGTTGACAGCTCTGAAAGAGCAGGCAGATGTGTGGCTGACACTGCTAAATCTCCAGCCAGGCATGGTTGTGTGTGACAATGGCAGGAACCTGGTGGCGGCTTTGAGGTGAGGCGAACTGACACACGTACCATGCCTGGCCCATATGCTGAACCTCGTTGTTCAACGTTTTCTAAAAAGCTATCCGGAGCTGCCGGATCTGCTGGTTGAAGTACACCGCCTGTGTGCACATTTTAAAAAGTCAGCTACAGCTTCAGCTGCCCTTGCCGTGTTTCAGCAGCAATTGCATATTCCGGCTCATTGACTGGTGTGTGATGTCCCCACGCGTTGGAACTCTACACTGCATATGTTAGAAAGGATTTGTGAGCAGAAGCGGTTATTTGTTGAATACCAGCATCAACAAGGTCGTCGTTTGTCAGGTTTGATTCCACACATAAGACGTTAGGAGTGGACATGGATGTCAGACAAATGTAGCATCCTACAAAACTTTGAGGAGTCCATCAAGATGGTGAGCGGCGATGATGCCATAATTACCATCACCATCCCACTCATCTGCATTCCGAAAAGCTCTGTGCTCACAATGAAAGAGGATGCATTGCAGGCGGAGCATGAGGACATGGATCAAGGAACCATACAGGGTGATTACACACAGCCCAGCCTCGTCTCATCCCAACATGGATTGGATGACAATGAGGAAGAGTAGGAGGAAGAAGAACAGGAGCTACTTTCATGCGCTATAGACGGGACTACAACACCAACTGTCATACCGTCTATTCAGTGTGGATGGCCTGAGGACAGGGGAGAAGAGGAAGAGGAGGAGGAGGAGGACACCTTGGTCAGTCGTCCTGTTGGTGAGGACACGGAAGTCTTGCCTGTTAGCAGTCTGGCACGCATGGCTGACTTTATTTTGCGCTGCCTTTCCCGTGACCCTCGTATTGTAAAAATATTGAGTACCAGTCATTGTTGGCTAGTGACACTTTTAGACCCATGGTACAAGAATAACTTTCAATCTCCTGTTCCAGAGGCAGACAGGTGTACCAAAATGGTGCAGTACCATAGGGCAATTGTTGCAGAATTATTAAAAAAATTCCCATATCAAAACGCTGGCGGCAGAGATAACAGTTCATTGGCCAACCAAGCAGGACAGACGAGACAGACACAAGTCCACTAAAGCAGAGGCAGGGGAATACTGGCAAAGTTCTGGGACAGTTTTCTAAGACCCTCCCATCGCCCATGCACTGTGGCGCGGGGTAATCTGACAACGAATGCAATCTTCTCTAAGATGCTGAGGGAGTACCTTGCTGACCGTACCAACATCTTCCGTGATTCCTCTGTGCCTTTTTATTATTGGGTATCCAAGCTGGACACGTAGCATGATCTGGCTCTCTACGCCTTGGAATTCCTGGCCTGCCCTGCCGCTAGTGTTTTGTCCAAGCGGGATTTTAATGCTGTTGGTGGCATTATCACAGATATGCGCATTCGCTTTCCTATGGAAAATGCAGACAGGCTGACTCTTACAAAAATGAACAAGGGATGGATTGGGCCTGACTTCTCAACACCACCAAATGGTGACAGGGAAGCCTAAACTCCAATGTAGTGTTTTTTTGGGAGGTGTATTCCCATGCACCTCTTCACAACCAAATATGGATATACGCTTCCTGATTTTGGCTAGTTGGTGTCCTCCTCCTCCTTGTCCTTATCCTCACCGTCCACCACCACTTGAATACCAGGGTGAACTTATTCAGTCATGCTCTGGCCACTCTATGTTTTGGAAAGGGTGTTATGATGCCCATCACCAAAATACAAAAAATATGTACATGCCCAAGTGGAAATGCTTGCTAGCCCATATGGGCATTCCAATTCTAGGAGACCAGCTACTTTAAATTGGGCCTAGTTTTTAATCAGGCCTTCCTCCATGTCTCATCATCCACTGCCACTAGATCACCAGGGTTAATGTGTTCCGTGCTGCTACAGCGAGTGTCAAAATCCTGACAAGGGTGGGTGTTTTTGCTGGGTGTTAAATACTTGTTATGGAAAAAGTTGAGGTGTACCCCACAGGAGAAAATGTTTGCCAGTCCATACACTTAGTGTATGGGCATGTCAAGTCTAGGAGACCCGCTCCTTTAAATTGGGCCTAGTTTTTAATCAGGCCTTCCTCCACGTCTCATCATTCACCACCACTAGATCACCAGGGTTAGCGTGTTCCGTGCTGCTACAGCCAGCATCAAAATCCTAACAAGGGTGTGTGTTTTTGCTGGGTGTTAAATACTTATGGAAAAGGTTGAGGTGTACCCCACAGGGCTAAATGTTTGCCAGCCCATACACTTAGTGTATGGCCATTCCATATCTAGGCGACCCACTCCTTTTTAATGGAACATTTTTTGTTAAGAGGCCCTCCTCCATGTTTCTTCCAAGGGGGGATTGGGGTTATTGGGGTGCATATGACTTGGTAGCAGGGCAGGCCTTGCATTCAATGCAACATTTTTTACGGAAGCCCTCCTGGACTTCTCGGGAAAGTTGTATTGGGGTGCTTTGTAATTCTTGGCAGCCCATCCACTCACAGCATAGGCTATAAAATTTTAGGAGAACCACTGTTTAATAATGGCCCTTTAAGCAGATTAATGCTGCCTGATTCCCCTGTAAAAATAGGCTCTGTGACTTTATGAGTCCTTCATAAATGAAACAAGATGTGTCTGCTTATGTGTCACACACCACATGGCCAGCTAGGTTTGTTAAATGTTACAATGACATTTCCCAATGAATGCATTTGTTTTGGTTGAAAGCAATATTAAAGTTGAAAAACGCTTCAAAAACACTACGTCTGAACATAGCCCAAGTAGTGGAGGAACATTTGGTCTGGAATTAATTATTTTGCCTTATATACAAGTCATTAACCTGGAAAGGATGTACCTTTACATATTTCCCAGCAAAATCCGTTTTGCTTTAGTTTTGGTATGGTTTTTGGTGCATCGGTAAAAATGGCATGAAACTCTGACAACATTGTTTAAAGCTGTGAATTAGGAGTCAGGAATGCTTCGAAGGGCGATACCCATGATGTCTCTGTGTCATTTGAGCAGTGTTTCCATCATTTTCAGATGTATTTAGACCTTAAAAATTTGCTCGACCGGAGCATTTTAGTGCTCGCCCATAACTACCATGGCTACCTTTCTGTTGTAGCCAACATGTTATGTAATAAAACAAAAAACATCCATATCCCTCAACTGTCCGTCATTCTGTCCCACACCGTAATCCATGTCTGTATACAAAAAAAAAACCTCCGCACTTCAACATGTGGTGGTTTTAATTGCAGCAGGATCCTACCTACCCATCAATACAGGCTTTACTGAGAGAGGTAACCACCACATTCACCCAGGAATTCAGATTTCAGCCTAAGAAAAATATTCATATTATATATGTACAATAGGACCCCATCGGATTTTGAGACCAACTTGACGTTGGTTGTTGGGCAGGCATGAATTGGCCAAATTTTGGGCAAAGCGTCTCATTATTTTCTATTATTAAGAAGCAGTATTGCTATTCATATTTCATATATTTCACATTGACATACTTTAGCACGATAGAGTGCAATTTTTTTGTATATTGTGTATAGAGCTGGCTATTACTAGTATGCACCTATTCACACTGTCTTGCATGTGCCAGTCAGTTTTTTGTTATTATTATTATTATTTGTAATCCATGTCTGGGGAGAAATAGTTTTCAACCTGGACAGTACCAAGATGCAAGCATTTTGGCTGAGAACCACTGATGAATGAGCTTCAGAGACCAGCAGTGACGTCTTCGAGGTTACCGCAGGTCACAGAGACTGCATTTCCAGCCAGGTCCCAGAACTGCAGTGATCACCGCTAGCACAATGAGAAAAAGTCTCATGGTGCAGCAATGAGTTCACCAGGTGAAATTTTTCCTGGTGAACTCACTGCTGCACTGAGAGGAGTTTTCTTACTATGCAAGCAGTGAGCTCACTGAGGTCACAGCAGTTCATTGCCCCTGCTGAGGATGCACACCACACCTTGGTACTGTCCTGGTTGAAAACTATTTATGCCCAGACATGGATTATGGCATGGGACAGAACGACGGACAGGGGAGTTTTTTGCTGTTTTTTAATTTTGCTTCAGTACAGAAGATGAGGACTTCAATGGAATAGGCATTTGTTGTATAACTGTGTTATTTTAAATAAAAAAGTAAAAGTGTGTTTTGCTTTATTTCAAATAAAAGACTTTATATTTGCTGTGTGTTTGTTTACAATACAACTATAGGATTAATAATGGAGAGGCGTTTTATAGATGCCTCTCAATTACTAAGCCCTGGGCTTGATGTCACCGGACTATACAAAGGTGACATCAACCCCACAAATATGAACCCCACTTGCCATCACTACAGGACAAGTGGGATGATCCGGGCAAAGCGCCAGAATTGGTGCATCTAATAGAGGATTGGGCAGAGGATCAATTCATGGAGAGAAAGAAGCCATGTGCATGCACGAGGTATGTACAGTATAGCGCTGGCGATGACTCCAGTGCTTGTAAGTCATGTTATCATGTCCCTGTGGGCCGACTAGTCTGGGGACACTAATGCCCCATCAACTAGTCAAGGATTTCATTTACATTTCCTAAACGGAATTTTAGAAATACTTTTTCTACAGATCTGTTCATCTGTGTAATGTAATAAAGGGACTGTTAGGCAGGGTATTTAGCTATGTGATACAACTGCTGGTGGTTCTGGGATAACGAGGGACATTACAAGTTCCCTATAATAGATTGATACCTTTTAAATTTAACATTTATTTTAAGGCAGCATGGGCTTTAGTCTTTGAAAAAGAAAAAATATTTTTGGAGAATTTGGAAAAAATAATGGCTGAATTTATAAGTGCTGCTTTTCCTCTGATATATAATTATAATAGAAGCAAAAACTATTCAGCATAACCCAAAGAGTTAAAACTTATAGGCTACAGTTTACTAGGGGTTAATCTTCTTTCTTAGCTTTTTTTCCCACCTAGTCATTACCTTATACGTTCTTTCCCTTTCTATATAACATGTTTTCTATTATAAAGAGTGAGCAATTATGCATAACTGTACGAACACAGCTCTATTAGCACATTTCATGATGTTTGCTTTGACATAATCTGCCACTTATATTTGTTTAAATACAAATATCTTTGAGTTTGTGATATGTCGAGCATTGTGTAGGTAAAAGGCAAATCAAATATCAAGCACCATAACAGTCCACTTGAAATGCATCAGCATCCCTCTAAGAGTTGTATCTGACTGCAGTTTGGAGGTCACCATAGCAATCTTGCAAAAAAAAATCACAATTAAAATATAATCATAGATTTTCTGAAGAGGATGTAAATATGTTAAGCAAAATTGAAACGATTTTGTAGCTTATTCACAAGGCTCTCGAAAACCAGTGGGACACTTCTCTGCAATCTGAAATAGCTGCAAATTGAGCTTTTCCTTGAAAAGAAGTCATGCTGGTGACCCAGGCGCTGGTGGTTGTGAGTTCTAAATCAGAAAAACTTTTGACTCTGAAGAACAATGATGTATTTTCTAAATGTTTGCAAGAGCAGCGTGCGTATTAAACAGCAGTTCACAAATCCTTGTACAGGTTGTTTACATAGGTTAGCTGATTACTGGGTGTCACGCACCCAGGACCCTCTAATGATCAGCTGCACATGGGAATATTCACTGTTCTAAAAAAAAATGAGTTTGTAATCTAATGTGCAAGGAAGCCTACCATAATCGTTGCATTTTGCTAATTTGTCACTATACTGGTTTATTATTTCCCCAATTTTAAAGTACTTCAGAATATGTTAGCAATATATAAAAATTAATGTTATGATATACAGATGTAATAAACCGTTTGTAGCAGTGGTCCTCAATAGTGATGAGCGATCATGCTTGTCACTACTCGTTACTCGCTCGAGCATCAATGTGCTTGGGATGCTCGTTACTCGGCGAGTATTTTTTGAATGTACGAGCAGGAGATCGAGTCTCAGTCCCACATGTTTGACGCTTTGTAGATAGCCAATGAACATGTAGGGATTGCCTGACAGTCACTGTAATGCCGTAGCCATCTTTGTTGTGGCATTACTGTAATTGGCTGGTCGCATAGCGTCATCAGTTCTGTAGAAGACCCGTGACGCCATGCTCGGTACACTGCACCCGATACACAAGCAGCGTAGAGAGAGGTGCTGATGACAGAGGGAATGAATTGTAGCTGCATATAGGCAGGGATGCAACAAAAGTCCTTCTTAGGGCTAATTATAATACATATTAATACTGCTCTTTTTTCTGTGCTAATAATATTCTTTTTGCTCTTAATCCTGAAAATTGTTTTGAGCAGGGAAATATACACCATTTTCACTGCGACAGTTGTGCATCAAAAGCATACAGCCAGACTTGGTTGGATCTCAATAGCATTGCTATATTGATACTGTAGTCTCATATGTCCATCTCAATTGGACCAATTTGCCTGGAATTGTAATACTGCAATTTTTTTGAGCTGTGAAATTTTATGCGGCATTTAACGTCCTACAGTTTGGCCTCAAAATTCCCCAAAAAAAGAAATTGTTTGTTAAAATAATCACATTGCTCTATTTATACTGCAGTCTGACATGTTCGTCTGATGTATGCAAATTTGCCTGGCCTTGTAATACAGCCTCTTTTTTGAGCTGTGAAAGGCATTTAGCATGCTACAATGGGACTTCAAGACCCCACCCCCAAATAAATATTTGTTAAATAAATCGCATTGCTATATTTATACTGCAGTCTCATACATCCATCTCAATTGGGCAAATTTTGCTGGAATTGTAAAACTGCAGTTTTTTCTAGCAGTGACATTTTAAACAGCATTTATTGTGCTAGAATTGGGCCTCAACCCCCCCAAAAAAAATGTTTGTTAAAAAAAGCATTTCTATATTTATACTGCAGTCACATACATCCATCTCAATTGAGAACATTTTGCTGGCATTGTAATACTGCAATTTTTTCCAGCAGTGACATTTATCATTATTATTATTTATTGAACCTTGAGACACACAGAAAAAAAACCTTTGTCTTCAAGTGACATTGCAATGTTTATACAACAGTCTTATATGTCTATCTGTAGTGGGCAAATTTTGCTGGCTTTGTAATAATATCTGCAATGTTTTTTTAACAGGGATATATCACACTTAATTTAAAATGGGCAAGGTGCATGGTAAGGGACTGGGAAGTGGACATGATGCTGATGGTGAGCACAGAGGCCAAGGCTTTGGGCTAGGTGAAACTGTGCCTGCCATGGGAGCAAACACACACATCATGTTCGTCTAGCTTCCGGTCCCACTTTGAATGGGGGCGCAGAACACCACTCTTCAAGCCAGACCAGTGTGAAAAGGTTGTTGGATGGATAGTGCTTCCAGTCACTTTGCCAGCACCACCCTGTCTACCACATGGTCTAGTCTCAGTAGTCGTTATTCAGGACCACATAATCCTCACCCTCATCCTCTTTCCTCCCACTATGCAGAGTGCATGAAGTCAAGTGATCGCACACATGGACACTCCGAAGAGGTGTTCACAATTCCATTTATAGATTCTGGCCTCTTGCCCTACCAACCGTGACATGAGGAGACCCCATGTAGCGATGCCTAAATAAATGAAGATGGGAAAATGCAATTGCTGTCACAAGAGCTGGATGATGATGAGACGTAATTGCCAGAAAGTGGTGTTGCTACATTAGCAAGTCAGGAGGAGGACCAGGGTCTGGAAGTGGAAGGATCACCAGAGCACCAACATGGGTGAAGCTGCCAAGCCAAGGGTTAGGTGTTCCAGAGTCTAATGCTTTTTTAACTACAGTCCAGTTACCCCCAAAAATGCCATTTTCAACATCTGCCATGCCAGCATCAGCAGGGCAGCACAACTACCAGCTTGACCACTACCAGCATGCTCAGGCACATGCAAACAAAGCATCCGACTGATTGGGCCAAACGCCAGGGTCCAGAAACAGGGTCTGCATGTGACACCACTGCCTCTTCCCCTGTTCTACGGGCATTCAATCCCCACTCCATGATGTAGGCTAAGATGCCTCCTACCCTGCACCTTTTGTTGCATGCTGGCAACTACCATCAGCAACCACTGCCTTGTCCCAGCACAGCATTTATTTGTCCCTACCACAGTCCTTGGAAAGCAAGTGTAAATACGCAGCCACTCATCCACAGGATACAATGTTAAACAACCACATTTTCAGGCTGCTTGCCCTAGATATGTTGCAGTTTAAGCTTGTGGAGACGAAAGCTTTTCGCAACCTCATGGCAGCAGCCGTCCCTCAGTAGTAGGTCCCCAGCCACTACTGATTCTTCTGGTGTGCCATCCCAGTCTTACACAAGCATGTACCCCATTATATCAGCTGTGTCCTGACCAAGGCTGTGACTGGGAAGGTCCACTTAACAATGGACACGTGGTCAAGTGCTTGTGGCCGGGGACGCTACAATTCCCTGATGGCACACTGGGTGAACATTGTAGAAGCCAGGACCCAGTCGGACCCTGGAATGGAACACGTGCTATCGACACCGAGGATTGCAGGCCCTGTTTCAATCAGTGTTGCCCCCACCTTCTACAGCAGTTCCTGCACTTCCTCCTAACTGTCTATCTCACAAACATCAACATCAGTCGCAAGCTGGAAGCACTGCTTTACTGCCTCGGCCAAGTGGCAACAAGCTGTGCTGAAGCTAATCTGCTTAGGTGACACCACACACTGCCACAGAGTTGTTGAAAGGTCTAACAGAACAGATTGGTCTGTGGCTATCGCCCCTGTACCTACAAATATGCATGGTCATGTGTGACAATGGCCATAACCTGTAAACAAAGATGTAAGCGGGCACCATGAAAATGTAATTTGAATTTTACAGGGATCACCTAGTGCATGTCAAAAAGACATAAAGGCAACAAGAAAAAGTACATGCACAGAAACAGGGATCACCAAAATATTTTAATAAAAATGCAAAATTTTTATTAGATTACATCACAAGACCAAAATACACACAAATAAAAGCAATTTAAAAATCCACTAAGGATAATTCACAACAAAAAAGATCCAAGATACAGAGTATAATACTCAAAAATACCCATAGGCCAAATGTCAGTAAATTTAAATGACACAATCAATATATCTAAGGACTGTGCACTAAACTCCTGCTACCAGCACTACAAAGCATGTGAACCTGAATAACATGTATGGACCCCCTCTGTACAAATAGGGTTACAATAAATATATGAACAGTACCACTATTAGACCTCTGGGAATGAGGACTGCAAAGAGTAAGGTCCAAATGCAATACAATCCCCAATAGCTGTATGTGGGACTAAACACAAAAACAAATGCCTGATCAAAGTAACAAATAGTCAAACTCGTGTGCTGTGAGGCAAAGTCAATACTTAGCCCTGGCGCAGTCAGGAAGTCATCCCCACGTGCAGACAGTCCGGCCTAAAGGGTACATGGACCCACGCATTCCCACACTCACGGTGTCTTTGCAAGGTAAGTATACCCGAGTCTTGTGATTAAACTTTAAATACTAACAACCATCAAAATTGAATCATACCAGTTGGTTTTAGGCTTTTGGGGGTGGCAAGGTGGGCATCCTGTTTGTTAGGCAATGGTGCATGAGGTGCACGGTGAACAGTGATCCTGAAGTGACAAGTGAGAGTTCAAGTTGGTGTAGCGCATGCGCAGGTCATGGGCGAGATGGGAGTCGTAAGTCCGTCTCAACCATAGGACGTGATAAGGCACAAACGCATTCACTGTTTCAATGCATGCTCGGGCAGTACCATGCGCATGCGCAGATGAAAATAAACTCCCAGATCATGAAATTGAAAAATCAGGTATATATATACGGCGCATTTTCAGTGAATAGTGGACAAATCAAATCTGCATAGAAATTGCATAGGAATCAATGTGGTCAAATAGATACATTTATGGGCAAATGATGGGGGTGCACCAATTCATACAAAAATACAGTAGTTACATCCAAGAATAAGGGTAAGAACCAAAAGGACATCATGATGTAAAATATTGCTAGAAAATCTGATGACAGCACAAAGTGTTTATATTCAGTAACATATAGAGAGAGATCATTTGTTATTGTAATAGTTAATTAACTTTATATAGACGAACACACAACAAGGTGCTTGGGCTTTCAAAGGCAAATAAGGTTAATTTCCTCGACTATCTATGCAACTTGTTGTTGAAAACAAGTGTCTAAAATCATGTATACAACATACCAAAGGGTGTAAATACAACACATCAAAATTTACTGATTCATAAGGGAAAAAAACAAACACGTTTTTGGAAAATACAATGGTGCAATGGCAGCATATATGCAAAACATGAGCCAGAAGACACATGTTGACAGATGTGCTTGAGCTTGCGAAACAATTGTGGTTCCTCATGTGGTTCTGTGCCATGATGCTGATAAACCTAGACAAGAACGAGAAGGGAAAATGTAAAATGTATACAGGGTTTTACAGGAAAGCATGATCCATTGTCGGATTATTGCTTCCTTGTTCAGCCCTTGGTATGCAAATTTTAATATTCCTTTAGGTTCCCCCATTTTTCATTTTCCCTACCATTGCGCCATTGTATTTTCCAAAAACGTGTTTTTTTTCCTTATTAAAGGTCAGATGTCACAGTTCCTTAGACAACAAAAGAGTGGAGACTAGGCAGACACATACCAGATGCCCAGATGCACCAGAGGCAGGGGAACACCCTCAAAGGTCTGGGACAGTTGTCTCAGACCCTCACAGCACCCAGGCCCTAATGCTCGGAGTCAGGATACTCTGATAAGGAGGAAATAGTTTTGGAAGATGCTGAAAGAGTACCTTGCTGACCGTACCAGCAACCGCCATGATTTCTTCATGCCATACAACTATTGGGTATCCAAGCTAGACACGTGGCATGAAAACCTTGGAGGTCCTGGCCTGTCCTGCTGCTAGCGTTTTGTCAGAGCAAGTTTTTAGTGATGCCAGGGGTATTATAACCGATAGATGAATCCACCTGAAAAGGCTGACTCTTATCAAAATGAACAAGGACTTGATTGGGTAAGGCTTCTGTACATCACCTAATGACAGCAGCGGAACATAAACTCAAATCCAGTGTTTCTATTTTTTGTCTGGTCTATTCGCATGCACCCTTTCCCCGAAACATGGGTATACACTTCAGGATTTCATCTTTTTTGTG
>VIAB01003623.1:97810-108655 GCA_009801035.1 Oophaga pumilio
ACTTTTGGATATCGGAAAGTATCGCTCAACTCTAATGCTGATACAAGGCGGGGATGCAATACCAGGAGAAATAGTGGCGGCTGAGGTCTAAGTACCGAGGGACGGCTGCTACTATAAGTTGGTTGAAATCCATTGTGTCCACAAGCCAAAATTTTTTTGCAAAACTTGCAGCCTTTAAATGTGCCCAGTTAGGGTTTGGGCTTGTGGATGGGTGGCTGGAAGGCTCCAAAGCCTGGGGTAGTGACAGATAAACGCTGTGCTGGGACAAGGAGTCGGAAAAGCCTGATGATGGTGCCTTAGAATGTGCAAGCACAGGTGCAGGGCTGGTGGTATCTGTGCCTGTGTCATGTACAGAGGATTGGCAAGTATGTAGCACAGTGGAAGAGGCAGTGGTGTCACTCTCTGGCACCAATTGTGGACCCAGGCATTCAGCCTACCGAGTCCGGTGCTTGGTGACTTAAATAAAACCTGATTTATTGGCAACTGTGTCTCATCATCATCTACCTCCTTAGAAAAAATTTTACCATTCCCACTGTCATCTTCTTGTGACCATGGCTGCTCTAAGGTTTTTACATCACTAAACATCATGTCTTCCTATCTCTCTTTGACTAAGCAGTGCTAGAGGCCATAATCAAGAAATGATTATGTAAAGAGCTCCTTGGAGTGTCCTAGTGTGGGATCACTGGTCTCCTGGGACTCTACATGGTGGGAGGAAGCTGAGGATTAAGTGATTCAGACTCTTGGCTGGTGAGACTAGACCATGTGGAAGACTGGGTTGTGCTTGCAAACATGCTGATATCATTACGTGCTATCCAACCAACCAACTGTTCGTACTGGCACCTCGGCTTGACGAGCAGGCATTGTGTAATGGGTAAGGACATTTGGGATCCTTGATAACTTTGTATACATTTTCCTATGGGCTATGTGTAATGGAGGTACGGGGTGATCTTTTTTGCTAACTAAGTCCAATTTTTGGACTTTATGAGGTGACCTATATTGATAGGTTTTGTATATTTGTGACGGTTTTTCACCTTCACTTTTGGCCTTCCCCATATTGGGGATGAATTCACCTCATTATTCTCTGATGTTGCATATGGATCTCCCCCAAATCTATTGCTCCTTCTACTGAGAGTTCCTTTTTTCCTAAACCCTTTCTTCTTTATTTTCATGAAACTTGGGTTTTTTCTATACATTCATCAGTGTTATTATTGATACCCTCTTTCCGGAGATGAATACATATTAATGCCTGTTCTTTCATACCACGGTTGCATTATTGTCTACTGGTTTTTATTGTATTTGTACTCTATATATGGTAATTATTGTATGCACCTTTTTCTACTGCCCTGTTTGTCTATTGTACTTAAGCTGCACATTGCAGCAAACGTGGCATTATCATTTTCTGGTCATGCTTTGAAATGATTTATATCCTTACAAAAATAATTCTGGATATGCAAGCTCTTCTGATGTTCTCTGATGTTTTCAACTGTTCGTACTGGTCTGACTTTAGATGTAGTGTCCTGTGCCTCCCTGCAAAGTGGGACAGGAAAAAAAATAGATACAAAATCTCAGATGCAGATATCATAATACATAAACATCCTAGAAAGGTAAACCAGGACTAATATACTGTACAGAAATATGGAGCTAAACAACCACCAGTCAGGTCATAATAATAAAAAATAAATTTTAATAACAAAGTAGTTTAAAGCACACAATAAATCACATATATCACAGAACAATTGTCAGAACAGAGAAATCTGAATGAGGTTACAGGTACACCAAAAAAATCGTGTCACTTCACAAACATCAAGACATGCGAAGAAACAATCATAAAATTAAAAGATCCCCTTTTATAAAAATATAGTTCCATATAAAGTGACAGTGCAATAATTCATAATAAGGGGTGACAAGCTCCCTATTACCACATAGGTATTATAGCTAAGATATCATGAGTTTTTTAGAGTCAGTGACCGCTCAATCACTTAGTGCAATAAGGGAGCTAGTGTTTCCATTAAAAGTTCTTACCCATGTCAATGTTCATGATGTAAACACGCGCCCCTACGCGCATTTCGTTACAGCTTGCTCAAGTAGAGCACAGGATAAATGTGATCACAAATGTTATGCAAATAGGTTCCTAATAAAAGCTTCAACTTAATCCACAAAAAAGTCCCCACTCAGGTCCGCCATCTGTCAATGTAAATATAGGGAGCTTCCGCATTACTGGTACAACAAAGGCTCTGGAAAATCAACATGGCTCTTCACCCCCCAAAGGAAATTCTGGTCACTACAATGAAATGGTCACTACAACATACTTGTCACTACAACAGCAGTTTGCAATTTTTACTTAGCAACATCCACTGCTGCTTGTTTCTAGAAAGCAACCCTGAAGTCAAAATCATCACTACACCTGCAGATAAATTCCCAAAGGGGTATAATTTCCAAAATGAGGTCACTTGAAGGAGTATTCTCTAGCAGTTAAGGGCTCTGTATATTGAGTCTAGGAAAATCTGCGCTCCAGGAGGCAAATAGCGCTCCATCCCTCCCTTGTCTCGCTGTATGGCTAAGTGGTTCTGGTGACATTTTTACCCATTTACCAATGTAAAAATGTAAAATATGGGACTAAAACAAAATTTTGGCAGTAAAAATTTTACTATTTTTTTCTTCACTGCCCAATGGTATAAAATTATGTGACCCACCTGTGGTGTCAATATGATCATCACACCCCTAAATTAATTAATTGAGAGGTATAGTTTGTAAAATGGTGTCTCTGATGTGTGGGTTCTGCTGTTCTGACACCTCAAGGACTCTGCCAATGTGACATGGCACCCTCAAACCAGTCCAGCAAAATCTGAACTCCAATATGGAGCTTCTTTCTTTCTGAGCTTTGTACTGTGCCTCAAAAGTAGTTTTTGACAGCATATGGGGTATTGGTGTACTCAGGAGAAATTGCACAACAAATTTTGTGGTGCTTTTTCTACTGTTACCCTTGTGAAAATAAAAAATTGGGTCTAAAATAACATTTTTGTTTGAAAAATTTGATCTTTTTATTTTTACTGCTCTATGCTATAAAAGTCAATAGAATACAATAGGACAAAATAGATTCATAGGATAGGAACTAGTTAAGTTAGGAGGGGTCAACTGGGGTAAGATAGAAGGATTTCCTGCATTTAGTTAGGAGGGCCTGGAAGGGCAGTTGTGCCACGCAACATTTAAGGAAAAAAGCCCAGCTCGTCCAGGGCCTAAGAGCAACAGTCACCGGTAAGGTGAAGGAATACATTGCAGCTCCATCATGGTGGAGATCAGTTACGTAGTAAGACGCCTGAATGTCCAAGGCGCAACGGACAGGGAACTCCTAAAGATAGTCAGACTGGTCAGACGATATGCTGCGGTACCGGAGGCAATGGTACGACCTTACGATATTCCTAAAGAAGTGAGGGACAGTGAAGGGAAAGAAAATGATATGCTTTGTGAAGAAACTTGTGCTGTACCTAATTGTGGACTGGACAAGCTGAGAAAAGAACAGAGTAAAATTGTTTGCTTTAAATTGAAACTTGACTCTGCCTTCCTTTATATGTGACTTCAGGAAAGAAATCCCCAGCTGACCGGAGCATACCCTGATGGACAAGAAAGCGGACAAAAAGGTACGCTACAGCAGGGACATTGTATTTCTGTGGTGGGAGGCCAGGGTGTTGTGAATACTCTGGAGGTGACTTCTGAGCTGGGGCTCCCTCTGGTGGTTGCTGAGGGTAATGAACTAATTGCTGAATGGCCTTCAGCTGGCTCTGAATGGTCTGATATAAGTGACCTGAGTTCCCATCAGCCGTGCCGGTAATCAATTGTTCTTCCTGGTTTTTCTTGTAGCACAGCTTGCATTCCTGCTCTCATTCAGATAAGTGATTTTCTGTTTTTTTTCCTCTGGTTGGATTTTCCTTGCTGTTTGCTGCTTGCAGTGGACTTCAGCCTGGTCCCCTTTTGGGGTCTGGTGCTGCAATTGTGCTCATTTTGTGTTTGCACTTTTGCTCTGTTCCTTTGTCACTTTTTATTTGCTGAGTAGCTGTGTTTTACACCAGAGATCTGATTTAGGTGGTAGAGATCGTGTGATCTCAGGTTTTTTGTTAATCAGAAGTGTTGGTATTTTTGACAGGGTTTTTTTTGGGTTGCAGTCAGAATTCTTTCCTATACTTTTCTATCTTAACAGATTGGGTCCTAGTGTTTGCTCAATCTATTTTCTGTCTGTGTCCATATTTTCTTCTTGTCTAACCACCATTACATGTTTGGGGGCTTCCTATTTCTTTGGGGGTTCTGCTACGGGGCAGATAGCTTTCATCTTTCTGCCTTTAGGTGTAGCTATCTCTCTGGCTGTGATGAGGCATCTAGGATCACCGTAGGTACGCTCCATGGCTACTTCTAGTGTTGCGGTTAGTTTAGGGTCCTGCAATCCAATAGGTTCCAGCCTCTCTGGTGTATTGCTACTTTGCTATTTCTCCTCAGCTACCGAAACATAATACCAGGGTGTGGCACAGCAGCCACCATTAGCCACGAATACCCCCCCTGACCCCCATTACATAGGTACATCAAGGGCCCTCCAAATGCGACATGACCATTCCATCAAAATCAGCGTTCCAAAAAAGCACTCCTTCCTTTCTGAGCCCTGCTGTATACCCAAATAATAATTTTTTTACCACATATGGGGTATCTTCATGCTCAGAGTAAATTGCACAACCAATGTTGTAGTCCAATTTCTCCTGTTACCTTGTGACACTCACTTTTGAGGGTTTCACTGTTTAGACATATCAGAAGCTCTCTAAACACGACATGGCATTCACTAATTAATACATCAAATTTTGCTTTTAAATAGTCTAAAGGTGCTCCTTCCCTTCCGAGTCATGCCATGCGCCAAACAGTGGTTTTCCTCCACATATGGAGTATAGGTATGCTCAGAAGAAATTTCAGAACAATTTTTTCTGTTATCCTTGCAAAAATAAAAAAAATTGGGTCTAAATTAAATTTTTTGTGAAAAAAGTTCAATGACCATTTTTATCTTTCCATATTGTAAAAATTCCTGTAAACCCCCTGAAGGATTAATAAACTTCTTGAATGTCGTTTGGTGACCTTTTGGGGTGTAGCTTTTATAATGGTGTCACTTTTGGGAATTTTCTGTCATATACACCCTTCAAAGTCACTTAAAATGTAATGTGTTCCCTAAAAAAATGGTTTTATAAATTTGTTGAAAAAATGAGTAGTCGCTGGTCAACTTTTAAATCCTTGAAACTTCCTAAAAATATTATGTTTCAAAAATTGTGCTGATGTAAAGTAGACATGTGGCAAATGTTATTTATCAATTATTTTGTGTGACATAACTCTGTGACTTAAGGGCATAAAAATTCAACAAATTTCCCTTTTTTTGTTCAAATAAATGCAAGTCACATCAAAATTTAACATTATCATAAAGTACAATATGTCACAAAAAAATCACAGATTCAGTGAGATCCGTTTAAGAATTCCAGAGTAATTACCTCATAAAGTGACACTGGTCAGAATTGTAAAATTTTGCCTGGTCAGGTGTGATGCTGGTCACTTCCCACAGCCAAGCAGTGAGTCAGAGTGGTCAAGGAGTCCAAAGTCAGAAGCCAGGAGGGTACGTCATAAACAGAAGGAAAATACAAAAGCATAGTCAGATAACGTTCCAAGGTCAGAGTACTGGGAGGATAATGGATCAGAGCTCAAGGGGTTAAACAGGCGGATGGCCAGAATGAAGTTCAAGGTCAGGTAACAGATCAAACATACAAAACTCAAGGCATAGGATAATAAACCTCACAAGCTGAAAGTACGTCTAGCAAAGTTCTGGGAGAACAGCTCAGTTAAGAAGCATGTCAATTACCTGGTATAATGAACACATTGAGACAGCCAACGCCTCATGGTCACAGATTGGATAGTCAAGCTGTCAATCAACACACTGACACCTCAGTATGCCCCTGTACCACATTGGAAGGCCAAGCTGTCAATCAAAGTACTGACAGCTTCAGCACACCCCTATACCAGATTGGGTGGCCAAGCTGACAGTAACTGCATCCCAGACACACTGAGGGGTGGAACTGTGACAGTACCCCCTCTTCTAGGGCGCCACCAGACCCCCAGGCTTCCCAGGAAATTTTAGATGGATGGCCCTGACTTACCGATCAGCCTTCACATCTTGAGAAGTGACCCAGGATCTCTCCTCTGATCCGCATCCTCTCCAATGAATGAGGTACTGGAGGGCATTACGGACCCTCCAAGAATCCAGAACCCTCTGAACCTCATACTCCAGGCCACCGTCTACTGAAAGTGGAGGAGGCGGGGATGAGGGAGACAATGCAGAAGCGACATACTCCTTTAATAGAAAAATATTTAGAATTGTGAGTCCTCAGTGGTTGATACCTTTTAATGGCTAACTGAAAAGATGGTAACAAATTGCAAGCTTTCGAGACTACTCTGGTCTCTTCATCAGGCAAAGACTAATACAAAATCTGAAGAATCACATTTATACACAACACAGCACTGAAACAATGCAACAGATAAGACAAGTGATGTGAGGCAGAACTGTCATTATGGGAGATAGAGATGAACATAAATATTGGAACAGTTCATAGATAAGGAGTGTGAAAGTTTTATTGCCCTCTGATTGGGGTCTGGTAATGTTTATTGATGCCCCCACAAGGTCTTCGAGCAAATTCCTTAATTGATGTAGAAAGACATAAATCCATGCGACACATTCATTCCTGCACTGAGAGTGTCAAAGGTCATCATGAGTTTATATTCGGAGACTCTCCTGTGTCTCTGAGAAGTGAAATTACTTTTCAGTACCAGTAATTTCATGTGTGTGGTGCTGTGATCAGGCATACAAAAATGTTTTGCCACAGGTAGATCCATTCTTTTTTCTCTTGTGTGGCGATGAGAATTCATCCTTGTTCTCAGTTTTCGCCCGGTCTCTCCCACATACAGACCCCCAGTTGGACATTTAGTACACTCGTATAATTAGGTACACCACATTAGATGTGATGCAACTGAAAGTACCTGGGTTCTTGTAGTCCTGATGTGAGTTGGGGATCTTTATCTTGTCCGTGGTCATTATAAATGGACAGGTTTTACATTTTTTCTTCTTGCAAGGAAAGGTTCCTGCAGCTGTTGGAGAGAACAGGGAGCTTCTGACAATGACGCTTCTTAGATTTGGGGGCTGCCTAAAACACAGTAGTGGGGGGTCTGGAAATATGGATTGTAATCGGGCATCTTTTTGTAGTAAAGGTTGTAGTTTCCATGCAGCTCCCCTTAGCACCTCCAGATTTGGATTGCAGGTGACTACTAAAGGCACCCGGTTATTTTCTTCTTTAGCTTTGTAATTTAGCAGGTGATTCCTTGATATTCTGGTGGCTCTTGTAATTTGGTTTTCAATTGTTCTTGGATGGTAGCCCTGATTTAAAAAGGTCTTTCTGATACTCCTTTAATAGGGATTCATGGAACACGTTAGGGATGCGGTGGGATGGAAGAAGCTCTATTCTAAATGCCACAGGATTGACTACCTTTAGGATGTCATATGGACCAATAAACTTTGGATCCAACTTCGTTGACAGCACTTTAAGTTTAATGTTCCTAGAAGACAACCAAACCTTATCCCCAATCTTAAAAACAGGACCCACCGAATGTCTTCTATTGGCCTTTCGTTTTTGGCGAATCTGAGCAGTCCCAATATTCTTTTGAACCTCCCTCCAGACATCCTTAAGTCTCTGCATGACGACTTCCACCCCAGTGCATTCAGAACTAATCCTAGAAATTTCACCAAAATGGGGATGAAAACCATAATTACAGAAGAACGGTGAGATTCCGGTAGATTGATTTACCCGACTATTAGAAGCAAACTCAGCGAGAGGTAAAAATGAAGACCAGTCCTCCTGCTGGGCTACCACAAAGCACCTTAAAATTTGTTATAAAGACTGATTTGTCCTCTCAGTCTGACCTTTGGTTTCAGGGTCTTAAGCAGATGAAAATGACAAGTCAATCCCTAGTTTACTGCAAAAAGCTCTTCAAAATTTACAGACAAATTGAACTCCTCTACCAGATACAATGTTCAGAGGGATCCCATGTAACCTTACGTTAAGAGTTTCTCTGCGTTATGTAATCCTGACAAAGGAACAAAATTAGCTTGTTTGTTGAATCAATCAACTACCACCCAGATAGCAGTCTGACCATCAGACAGAGGCAAATCTGTAATGAAGTCCATGGACAAATGAGTCAATGGTCTTTCTGGAATAGCCAATGGAGCCAATCCCCCAGCCGACCAACTATGACTGATTTTGGCACGTGCGCAGACTTCACAATCAGGTACACAATCTTTAATATCATTGTGCTTGGATCACCACCAGAAAAGTCTAGCAATGGCTTTACTTGTGGCAGTAACCCAGGATGACCACTTAAAACGGAATCATGAAATTCCTTATAACACCTGCAATCTTAGGTACACAGACACAAATAATTTGGACCCTGGGGAAGTGGAAGGAGACAACGACTGGACTTTGCGAATCTCCTCTTCCAATTCCGAGGTTACCAGAGACACCACAATACCCTGAGGAATAATGGAGGATGGAGGTTCTGGAGGAGAAATGTAATCTAAACTATGAGATAAAGGATCAGCTTTCACATTATTAGACCCTGGCATGAAGGTAATAGAAAAAATAAACTGAGAGAAAAACAAGTACCATCTGGACTCAAGGTAACTCACAACAAGTCTTCCAATGCAATCAAAGAAAATATCATTCATAAAATTTTGAAACACTTCAGGTGCATTAGATTATCCAAAAATGCATTACAAGGATTTCAAACAGTCCCTCAGATGTTAAATACGCCGTTTTCCACTCATCACCCTTCCGGATGCGTATCAAATTGTAAGCCCCTCTAAGATCAAGTTTAGAAAACCCTATGGCCCCAAGAAGCTGATTATATAGGTCTGGGATGAGTGGAAGTGGGTATTTTTAAGAGTGATCTTGTTTAGTTCTCAGAAATCAAGGCAAGGACCGAGATCCCCATCTTTTTTTTTAATAAAGAGAAATCCAGCAGCTATAGGGGAGGAGGAAGGAGGGATATGATCCTTCCGTAAACTTTCGTTAACATATTCTTTCATGGCGGTCATTGGACACTGGAACTCCTGTGCTAGTAGTCTAGTTTCATAATTGTCTAGCCCTTGAGGCCTCCTTCCTGTGTCAACCATGATACAGCCCCATGTGCTGATTTTTGGAGACACACACTATGTCTATGCCTGCACATTGCACACTGGAACTACTGTGCTAGTAGTCTAGTTTCATAATTGTCTGGCTCTTGAGGCCTCCTTCCTGCGTCAACCATGATACAGCCTCTAGGGCTAATTTTTTGAAGACAGTATGCCTGCACATTGTGCAGTGACAGTGGAACAACAAGGACAGTAGTCCAATCTTTATAATTCTGAAGCCTCTGTGATGATGATGGGTGGCTTCTTCTTGCGTTAACCAACACACAGCTTTTTACCGCCTGTTTTGAACAATCATGCACCCATTTCAGCCTTTTCCTCAGGCCCCCCAGACCGCTTTGTAGGGTCCAGCAGAAAATTACTCGCATTTCCCATTGACTTGCATTGGACTCGCTACTCGTTACGAATACCCCAGTATTAAGACCTACTCGTTACGAGTATAGCAAGTCCGAATATTTCACTACTTGTTCATCCCTAACAATGACACATCCAATGCTTTTTATGATGAGAATGTTAACTTGCAGTATCAAAATCTTCAGGTACAGATTATTAGCAGGTTTAGCAGTATCAATATCTTCAAGCACAGATTCTAAGCAGCAGGCAGTCCTTCACATTCAGCACACACTCTGTCCTAGTTGCTGAACCTCTAATCTTTTCCTAGGTAGCTGTGCTACTCGGATATGATTTCTATCCCTTCTCCACAGCCTCTATTTAGTCCTCAGCCTCAGCTGCTGACCCTCTTCCCGCACACCAGTTCGCACTCCATCTTGACCCTGTCTTGGTCTCAGGCTGTCGGACTCTTGTACTCACATGGACCCTTGACTCAACGTGTACTGGCCTCTTGTCTGAGCACGCTAATACCATCCCTGGTCCACACTGTTTCTGTAGTGCTGCTTGCCTCTTTGGGGTGTCCATGCCCCTTGGTCCTCCATCTTCTTCCCATTCCTCTTGTTTGTTTTCCATTGGAAAAAGGTAAAAGGCGCACTCAGCTCTGCCTAGTCCCGTCCGTTAGCCCAGGATCCACTTTGAAATGGTTACTTCAATAGATGGAGACCAATCGCATGCTGCTTAGCCTGGGGTCCCTCATTGCATCGGCAATATTCACTCCCAGGGCTATCCATCTGCCCTCTCTCACTGCTATACAGATTTTCTTTGCTCATTGCCCTGTGCATTGCCACCCGGCTCTGCCACTGACTTCTTGCTGCTGTTCCCTTATCTATTTGATCCTCCCTACAAGTTAACCCATGCCTGTTTGTAGTCTACCACTGTTCCCCCTTCTAGTGCCTTCTACTGCTGCCACCTAGTGGCTGTCCTATCACAACATCACTCACATGCACAACACATTTCCAATATTTATTAGATGTGAATACTTTTCCGTCCAATTATGATAAGAGCATTCTTAAGGTGATACCTTTATTGGCTAACCAGAAAATTATATGTTCGCTAGCTTTCAGAGCCCAAGGCTCCTTCTTCAGGCAAGATTACATTTGAAATAATAAGAAAGACACATTAGATGCTTACTACGTGACGTCATCGCGCTCTCTGACCTAAAATGTCACTGTCAGGAAACGCGGAAGGCGTCACAGCGGTGAAGC
>VIAB01003623.1:139744-150588 GCA_009801035.1 Oophaga pumilio
GGGCTGAAAATCTCGGCTTATATTCGAGTATATACGGTAATTTGAATGCACTATTGATCTATATTAGTACACGTTTCTCTTACATGTATGCTGTCATTATATGGATTATATGGATTTGTACATAAATTATCATCCACTTTTTTGATGAGCCAGCTCATCTTTGATTGATAGTGTATTTTCACTGTATGAGCCTTTATGGCTTTTGGGGGTGTTGGGTATTGGTTCTGTATCATGTGTTTTAAATTTTTTTATGTTTATTGTTCAAGGTGAAATACATTTTTTTTGTATTTTATTATCATGTGGATGAGCATATCATCATTATTCTAGTCTTTTTTTTTTCATCACTTACCTTAATGTACCCTGACTAGTGCAAGGACGTTAGCCTCTCCACTGCAGATGGTAACACACAGGATGAGAGACAAACACAGGACAAATAAAGAAAAAGGAAAACATACTCAGCTTCAGGCTCTGCTGCTAAGCTCCACAGCAGCATAAAAATGACACCAGGAATCTGAACTCCCACAGCAGCAACACAACCGACATAGGAAAGCTCCTCACCTACAGCTGGTCTGCATAGAAGAACTGTATTACCGATGATAAGCTGATAAGAGGATATATCTACAGGTAACTATGACATAATGAGAATAACCGAGACATGGTTAGATGAAAGCTATGACTGGGCAGTTAACTTACAGGGTTACAGTCTGTTTAGAAAGGATCATAAAAATCGGAGAGGATTGATTTGTCTTTATGTAAAGTCTTGTCTAAAGTCCACTTTAAGGGAGAATTTTAGACAAGGGAATGAGGATGTCAAGTCCAAATGGGTCGAAATACATAGAGGGAATAATAGTAACAGTGGGGTGTGTTAGAAACCCCCAAATATAACAGAAATCATGGAAAGTCTACTACTAAGGCAGATAGATGAAGCTGCAACCCATAATGAGGTACTTGTTATGGGGGACTTTAACTACCCGGATAATAACTGGGAAACAGAGACCTGCGAAACCCATAAAGGCAACAGGTTTCTGCTAATAACCAAGAAAAATTATCTTTCACAATTGGTGCAGAATCCAACCAAAAGAGCAGCACTTTTAGACCTAATACTATCTAATAGACCTGACAGAATAACAAATCTGCAGGTCGTCGGGCGTCTAGGAAATAGCGACCACAACAGCTTAGCGATGCCCTTAATTTGGTTGACTGGGACAATGTCCTCAGAAATAAGAATACAGATAATAAATGGGAAATGTTTAAGAACATCATAAATAGGCACAGTAAGCGGTTTATACCTTGCGGAAATAAAAGGACAAGAAATAGGAAAAACCCAATGTGGCTAAACAAAGAAGTAAGAGGGGCAATTAACAGTAAAAAGAAAGCATTTAAACTACTAAAGCAGGATGGCACCCTTGAAGCACTAAAAAGCTATAGGGAGAAAAATACTTTATCTAAAAACTAATTAAAGCTACCAAAAAGGAAATAGAGAAGCACAATGCTAAGGAGAGTAAAACAAATTCCAAGCTGTTCTTCAACTATATCAATAGTAAAAGAATCAAAAGTGTAAGTGTAGGCCCCTTAAAAATTGTGAGAAAAGAATGGTTGTTGAAGACGAGGAAAAAGCTAATATAATAAACACCTTGTTCTCCATGGTATTCACGGTGGAAAATAAAATGCTATGTGAAATGCCGAGAGACAAAGAAAACCCTATATTAAGGGTCACCAATCTAACCCAAGAAGAGGTGCGAAACCGGCTAAATAAGAGTAAAATAGATAAATCTCTGGGTCTGGATGGCATACACCCACGAGTACTAAGAGAACTAAATAATGTAATAGACAAACCAATATTTCTTATATTTAGGGACTCTATAGCGACAGGTCTGTTCAACAGAACTGGCACATAGCAACTGTGGTACCAATATTCAAAACGGGCTCTAAAAGTGAACCTGGAAATTAGGCCAGTAAGTCTAACCTCTATTGTTGGTAAAATATTTGATGGGTTTCTGAGGGATGTTATTCTGGATTATGTCAATGAGAATAACTGTTTAACTCCATATCAGCATGGGTTTATGAGGAATTGCTCCTGTCAAACCAATCTAATCAGTTTTTACGAAGAGGTAAGCTATAGACTGGACCAAGGTGAGTCATTGGATGTGGTATATCTTGATTTTTCCAAAGCGTTTGATACCGTGCCACACAAGAAGTTGGTACACAAAATGAGAATGCTGGGTCTGGGGGAAAATGTGTGTAAATGGGTAAGTAACTGGCTTAATGATAGAAAGCAGAGGGTGGTTATAAATGGTACATTCTCTAACTGGGTCACTGTAACCAGTGGGGTACCGCAGAGGTCGGTGTTGGGACCTTTTCTCTTCAGCATATTTACTAACGATCTGGTTGAAGGTTTACACAGTAAAATAGCGATATTTGCAGATGATACAAAACTATGTAAAGCAGTCAATACAAGAGAAGATAGTATACTGCTACAGATGGATTTGTATAAGTTGGAAACTTGGGCCGAAAGGTGGCAGATGCCGATTAGCAATGATAAATGTAAGGTTATACACATGGGAAGAAGGAATCAATATCACCATTACACACTGAATGGGAAACCACTGGGTAAATCTGATATGGAGAAGGACTTGGGGATCTTAATTAATGATAAACTTACCTGGAGCAGCCAGTGCCAGGCAGCGGCTGCCAAGGCAAACAGGATTATTCGGTGCATTAAAAGCAGTCTGGATACACATGAGAGCATTATACTGCCTCTGTACAAATCACTGGTTAGACCACACATGGAGTACTGTGCACAGTTTTGGGCACCGGTGCTCAGAAAGTATATAATAGAACTAGAGCAAGTACATAGGAGGGCAACAAAATTAATAAAGGGGATGTGGTAACTACAATACCCAGAGAGATTAGCAAAATTAGGATTTTGTAGTCTAAAAAAAAGACGACTGAGGGGCGATCTAATAACCATGTATAAGTATATAACAGGACAATATAAATATCTCTCCGAGGATCTGTTTATACCAAGGAATGTGACGGTCACAAGGGGGCATTTTCTGCGTCTGGAGGAGAGAAGGTTTTTCCACCAACATAGAAGAGGATTCTTTACTGTTAGGGCAGTGAGAATCTGGAATTCCTTGCCTGAGGAGGTGGTGATGGCGAACTCAGTCAAGGGGTTCAAGAGATGCCTGGATGTCTTCCTAGAGTGTAGCAATATTGTATATTACAGTTATTAGGTTCTTTAGAAGGACATAGATCTGGGGATTTATTCTGACGGAATATAGGCTGAACTGGATGAACAAATGTCTTTTTTTGACCTTGCTAACTATGTAACTATGTTACTATGTTTCACATTTCGGTGGTATATAACACTTAAAAAAAGAGTTACAAATTTTCTGGATTCAATTAGTCATTCATAGAGCATTACATGCTTTGTGCTACATTTTGGTGTTATATAAACCTCAAAAAAAATATTACATTTTTTTTTTCTGAATTGAATTATTAATCTATACAGTGTAATGTACTTCGTGGGCGACAAGTGACAAAAATGGTAGAATGCCGTAAGACTTCTGAGGGACCTATGGCAGGAATATGGGAGACAGACCAAGCTGGCACAACAGCAGAGGTGGCAGGAGCCTGTGGTCCAGAACCAGCCGCTTTCCTGAAACCACCAAGGCCCGTTCCCAGGCATTAGTCTTCACACCTGTGGTTCTTACAGACTGTGGTTGAGAGAGCCAGGATCCTGGAACTGGTGAGTGGAATACTGTGGGGCCTAGGCTGGTTGGAGAAGAGAATGAAAGGAGCCAGGGCCAGAGCTGTAGACATGCTAGAAGGCCTGGTAGCCCAAAGGTACTGACAGTTGGCATCCCATGTGGAGGGCTTTATGTACGACTGGCAGCAGAGATGAAGGTCCATAGAAGAGTTTGGGACCCATCATCACATCTTGTTCAACCAGAAGGCCATAGAGACGGAAAACTTGCCTCAAAAGCTGAAAGAGCTGATGGCTGGAACCAAGGTCACGTTCCTCAAAATGAAGGGGCCACATCGCTGGTATGCTGTGTGTGTTATCTGAGAAGGAAGGGGGCAGGATGAACATTTCTTGTGGAATGAATGTGCCTAGGAGAGGTTCCTCGAGGCAGCTCGAGATGGGGCTCCCATCCCCAAGACATACAGTATCAAAATATTTTAATGAGGCCCACATGTTTTTGCCTTCCAGGGCCTATGGATTACTGTATTACCCTCCTTATCATTCTTTCCTGGCTTTGCACCTTGTGCAAAGCCTTTATGTGTGTAGGAAAACATCAACTACACTTTCAAAATATTGCCTTCAAGGGTCTATGGATTACTGTATTACTCTCCATATAATTTTTTTCCATCTTTGCACTGTGTGAAAAGCCTTTATGAGTGTAGTAGTGCCGCAATTACACATTCTTAATTTTTTATGAGGCAATCCATTTGTTGTCTTCAAGAGTGTATGGATGACCCTCCTAATTTTTTCTGGGTTTGCAGTTTGTGCAGAGCCTAAAAGAATGCAGGAGTACCACTACATGACAATTTGAACATAATGTTTATGAGGCCCTCCTTTATAGCTAATACAAGGTGTATCTGAGTCCCTCTTCCATCTAATGTTTTGGAGTTCTTGCTTCCTTCATACATTAAAATTAAGTAAACTAAAATTGAATTCTTTTATTAACTTTTATTACAGTTTAATACATTTTTTTGTTAAAAAATTAAATTGCCAATTTTTTTTTAACAAAAAAAGTATTAAAATGTAATAAAAGTTAATAAAAGAATTTAATTTTAGTTTACTTAATTTTTGTTAATTATTTTTAAATTTTGCCTTATATACAAGTCATTATACTGTACAGGAAAAAATGCTTCTTAACATTTGTTTTCCTGTAAACTCCAATTTCTCATCAATTTTGAGTGTTTTATTGTCAGTGTTTGAAGTGAACCTGTAATCAGAATTTTGCAAAGTAAACTACAGGCATTGTCAGGTTGGCGCTGTTATGATGATTAAAATGATACCTGGGTTGTTATTTAATTTTCGTTTGTAGTTTTCAGTTAATGTTCGAGGCGGGCCTATCTTTTTTGGTGCTTTGGCTCATTGTCATGCTTCTGGGCACCATTTTGTTGCAGTTAAATAAAAAAAAAAATACCACAATATTAACTGTACAAGCGCAGTATTTAAGATACAGTAGGAGTCAGGTGACTGAGGGTTCAGTGACCTGTCATTTAGGTCCACAAGTATGACAATGAGCCAGAGGACCAAAAACAGAAGCGCCCACAGGCCCACACTGAAGTACTAGAATCTCATTAAAGCTGCAAAGATTAAACAACCACAAGATGGATTTCTTCAACCCGGGTATCCTTTTTTTCAGTTTAAAGGTCCGACCTGAGAATGCCTGCAAAATCATGATGACAGTTTCGCTTTGATGTATAGTAAAAGTGTGACACCATTGTTCTCAGCAGCAATCTGGGAGTCAGAGATGCTTCCGGGGGTCTTCCTCATGCTGTTCTCCTTCCATTCAGCACTTTTTCCATCCATTTCAACATTTTCACTGCCCTCAAACGTCTTTGTAGGGTCTGCCGGAAAAATGCTCCCATTTGACTCCCATTATACTCATTACTCAAAACGAGCATCTGAGCATTAGGAATTACTTGGTTCAAGTAGCGAGCATCCAAGCATTTTAGTGGCCGCTTATCCCAAGTCTTAACATATTACCCATCCTGTGGGTTGGTGTGAAAAGCACATAAAGGAGTTGCACCAAGTATTTTGGTTATCCCCTATCCATAGAAGAACAAATGAGGTGACGGTGCACATGATAAATCATTACTCTGTACCAGGCTCTTCAGACCCCTGGATCTTGGGATTGTGTGTATCGCAGATGAACCCCCAGTGATGGGGTAGGATAGGAGAGGGTTGTACCAAGTTTGGAAGTTAATTGATTCTTGCCATGTAACTTTTGCTGCCCAAAATCATGAACAGCATTTCTTGTGAAATGCCATAGCATACAGCAAACTTTAAAAGGAGCATATTTGCTGATTCGTGCTGCTCAAACCAAAGGTAGCATGAATGACATCCTGGCTGTATGATGGTAGTCAGAGGAAATATATTTTGACTGGATCTTTAAACTGTATTTTCCAGATCTTCTACCCACACTACTCCAGGCAGATTTCCCCCTGTGAATGTAAAGGGAGGACAGGACTGTAGTCGTGACCTGTATTTTGGTGGCAGCTGTGTCCAGTCCTTTCCCTACATAAAACATTACTATTCTTCTCGGCATACCTGCATCTCCAGATTCAGCTTCACCCAGGCACTTTCCAGGCCTTAATGGTCCTTCTTCTAGGCAACCCCCATCAATCGAGACGCAGTCCAAGACAACTTAAACACTTTCTTTACTTAGGATTTTGCACATTACATCCACAGTTGGTACATCATAATCAAGAAAAACCTGAAGACCCACCTGTTCCGACAAGCCTACAACCTGCAATGATCCTCAGTCTACTGAACCATCGGACGACCAGCTCTACCCTTTCCTAGTGTATTCTCACCCATCCCTGCAGTCTGTGAGCCCTCGCGGGCAGGGTCCTCTCTCCTTCTGTACTTGTGTGTCCCTTGTCCAGCACATGTTTATTGTACCTGTCTATATTTTTCCCCTTTTCATATGTAAAGCGCCATGGAATAAATGGCGCTATATAAATGTATAATAATAATAATAATTTGTTTGCTTACTGATCTTTTCCTTGCTTGTTGTCACTTCTGTGCAGTACACGCCCGGACCGGACCATACTAGACTGCTTCCCAGTTCCTTCCAGGCCTTACCTCTCTATAATGACATTTCCTTCAGCCTGCTTCGCCCCAGAAATGAATTCATCAGTCACTATGCTTGGTGACCCCTGGTGAAGCATCCGGCCCGTCTGTACCAATCCCATCAAAGCTCCAATTCCTCTCATCTCCTTAGTCCAGCCAACTTCTGCCCTAAAAGCATTGGCCCAGATGGTAAGACGCCACATCTTCCTTCTCTGTAAGGGCCCACTGATATGATACACAGAGGCCGTGGGTAACGTGGGCTGCAGCAGTTGAACGTTACCTGGCTGCCGAGCTGTCCGGGCCTATAGCCCATGTGGACACTTGGGCACTCTGGCCCTGTCTGAACTAACTTCCTTTCTCCTCTATCCTTAACTCCTGGCAGCCCATCCTATTATATTAACCCTACACTAAACCTATCTACTGACTACAACTAGTGTGTGCTAGTGTAAGGGGGTGAAGGAGTATCACTGCTTCGCCCTACCCCTTAAGTGCTCTTAATGTATATATGTGCTAATTACTGTGTTGTTATAAATATTTGGTATAAATATGCCGACACTGTGCAGCTAGGGAATGCTGCAAGTGATGAGCTTGAGAAAGATGAAGTTTGGCAGGATGCGGTTGCCTTGCCATGTGAAGAATCTGCTGCAAAAGATGATGAAAATGTATGTGCGACTGCTATGCCACTGGAAGATGACCGGGAGAAAGAGCCAGTGGCTGCTGTAACTGGAAAAGAGTTTGTGAGTAAAACCCTAGATTTGTCTACTACCGATTTTGTGACAACACCGGACTTGACTACTGAGTTGGACTTGGCCTATGTGGCGAAAAAGTACAACACCTTTAATGTGACCAAGATGGCGGCGGTAAGAATGGTGGGAGATGGAGAAGAAGCAAACAACGAAAACCGCGTCATTCGTGAGCGTGGCCGTCATCTCCTAGCGCCAAAACATGTCTGTCAATATGCCCCAGTCCACCCCTGGTGGGTGTGGATGAAGAGGATAAAACCTTGCCCCCTTCCACTGCCCAACAAGAAATGGGTGGAACAGCTGGAGGCAGGCCCACCTGGAAATGGATGGGACACTGAAGTAAAATCCGGATGGAGCTGTGGTACGCCATATTGTGAACCTGAACCGGCCATGAAGCAACACTCCTGCACCCGTAGCTGCCCAGGCGTGGGGTGCATCGAGTGAAAGTGGCGACAGGAGAAAGAGCGAACACAGCCTAGCAAAACATGGGAGGAAATAGCGGAGTCCGCGGTGCAGCATCGGACCCAGGGAACTGGCGATCTGGAGCCCTGGCTGTTTACTCAGCAGTGTCTGGAACTGATGTCTGCACTCAAGGAACCGCAGTCGGAAGCACAAGGCGAGCTTGTGCCTCATTTGTCGGCCCAGCGTGTGGGCGTCTCCACGGTTGGAGTCAACATCCCCAGAATGGCTGCGACCGGCTCATATACACCTGAGCTGGTGAGTGTACCTCCCTTCCCCTTCCATGCGGAAAGGGCCATGTCCCAAACCCCCGTTCCGGAGCCCGTGGTCCATACCCGCACGCCCATCGGCGGAGCCACCAGCCAACCCCAGCTGCTGGAGGCTCAGCCTGACTCCCCTTTGGCCATGTCTCTGGGGGCCACTCACTCCCGGCCACTCATGGAGGGTCCCTTCCCCACCCCCCTGCAGGCTGCCTGGGTGGAGGGAGTCATCCGGTACAAGAAACAGAGGGAACAAGAGGTCTGGTCAGAGTTGCGGCAACCCGGAGGAGGTGGTTTGGCCGGACAGCGCACCAGCGGGTGACTAGTCTACACTGACATTGACCGGGGATTCAGATTCATCCGGAAGGAGGGAACAGACGCCAAGGTCTATGTTAACATGACCTCCGTTAAGTTCGGCTGGCTGCTAAAAAAGGGAGATCGGGTCTCCTTTTTCAAGGAAGACTGTCCCCGCGGATATTTTGCAGTTGCCGTCACCCTCTACGAGGAAAACGACATGGGCCTCTTCCCTGAAACTACCTCTGCGGCTGCAGAGAGGACATCCTCTCACTACCCGGCAGAGGAATCTGAAGTGGAAGGAGCGACAGGCAGTGCGTGCCGTTGAACAGTATTTTCTTTTTTTTGTTTACGAGGAGGATGTTGCGCACATGGCGCCCTCTGAAATTGTCACGGGACTGTTCTGTGTCCCTGCGGGCACTATGGCCCTAAAAGGAAACCGGGTAAAGTTTGGCCTCTGACAACACTGAAGGAAAAGCGTTGTCCATTGCAGGTCATGTGATTCAGCCTAGAGGACTGCAAGCTAGGCAAAATTATCATGGACTCTTTTGTTTCTTTTGCGCCTGTTGCGCCCATTCTGCTGGAAGAAGGAGAGACTGTCTTCTTATCCAGAGCTACTGGAAGGACTGTACTCCCCTTAAAGGAAGGGGGAGCTCCTCTCTTTGAACTGCAATCCCACCCATGGAAATGTAAAATACGTATTATTATAATTGTCTCTAACCCCTGGAGGACTGGGAACCAGGAATTTTACCTCTGCACCATGGACTGCAGTGCATACTGATGCAGTTTATGTTAAGTGAAATGACTGTCGGTTTTCTTGGCTTTTTTTCTATTATGTTTTTGTATCCTGTGTTGGTCGAGGATGACCAAGTTCAAGGAAAGGGGGAGTGTAAGGGGGGTGAAGGAGTATCACTGCTTTGCCCTACCCCTTAAGTGCTCTTAATGTACAGTATATATGTGCTAATTACTTTGTTGTTATAAATATTCAGTGGTATTGCTACATGGAACATGTATTACCACACACAGCAATGGCATTGCCACATCTTCCTTTATGTTACCATTATGTGCATAATAATTGCATATGTCTTGTGTTCCTTTTGTATAATACTGCATTATATAATGTGACTGATGTTCTTTCTACATGTACAGTTTAGGGAAAGTAAAGTGCATTCTTTTGGGACAATAGAGGAGGGCACTTTAGTATTTAGTTCCTATACATGGGGTAAGTGTAGTTCTGTTGTGGGCCACTAGGTGGGGGCATACCAGTGGGCCTTGTTAGGTGTAGTTGATAGGAAGTTCATAGAGGGTTAAGAGTAGAAGGGGCTGCCGGGTAGTAAGGCAGGAGTTTGTAGGAAGTTAGTTCAGATGGGGCCAGAGTGCCCAAGTGTCCACATGGGCTTAGGCCTGGACAGCTGGCAGCCACTCAACATTTAAGTGCTGCAGCCCACGTTACCCACGGCCACTGCATAGCATAGAAGTGGGCCTGTACAGAGAAGAAAGATGTGGCGTCTCACTGCCTGGGCCAATGCTTTTAGGGCAAAATTTGGCTGGACTAAGGAGATGAAAGGAGCTGGAGCTTCGACGGGATTAGTACAGATGAGCCGGATGCTACACAGGGGGCTACAAAACGTAGTGATTGATGAAATCAGTTCTGGGGTGAAACAGTCTGAAGGAAATGCCATTATAGCGAGGTCAGGCCTGGAAGGAACTGGGAAACAGTCTAGTACGGTCCGGTCCGGGCATGTACTGCACAGAAGTGACATCAAAGTAGGGAAAGATAAGGAAACAAGTGAAACCCATGATGTGCCAACTGTGGATTTAACACGTGAAGTGTTAAGTAAAGAGAATCTTCAAGTTATCCTGGACTGTGTCAACATTACTGGGGGTCACCTGAAAGAGGGACTGTCGCTGCCTGGGAAGTGCCCGGGTGAAGCTGAATCTGGAGATGCAGGTATGCCAAGAAGAATTGTATTGTTTCATGTAGGGGAAGGACTGGACACAGTTACCACCAGAATACAGGTCACGACTCACGACTACAGTCCTGTCCCTCCTTTACACTAGGATGCCCCCATCTAGTGGCCATTCCCCGCATTACACTTGCCCTATACTTGTATTGTGCAAGCAACGAGCATATAACATTAATGGTAATTAGAGTTGAGCAAAACAGGTTGGTCAGATTCATAAGTCGCCGACGTTCGCCAAAGTCGGATTTCGCCGAGCAAATCCTGACCATAGCGTGAAGTCGGCCATTCGTTCGGCAAAACGAGCGCCAAA
>VIAB01003624.1:0-13682 GCA_009801035.1 Oophaga pumilio
CTGTCAGAGTTTGTCACCAGCATTTAACAGGTTGATAGCTGCGGGTGGATCGCAATTCCACCTGCGGCTGTTACGAGCACATGTCAGCTGTTCAAAACAGCTGACATTGTCCGGGAAAGATGTGGGCTCACCGCCGCAGCCCACAGCAAAGGGAGGGAGTCTGACACAAGCATACACTTACGCCCATGTCAGAAAGGGGTTAAAGTTTGGATAATATTTTCTCAGGTAATAGGGACATTTCAGGTGTGTTAATAGTAAGGTATCCAGAATAGTAGGGGAATTTAAATGTAAATTGCTGTTTTTATTCACAAAAATACCATATAGAAAATAAATGGCAATTACTGCAATAAATGTGCTTGCTATATTAATGGATGCCTATAGTGCTAAATAATTAAAAGCTCAGGTGGTATGTAAAATTGAGATAATCTGTAGAAGATTGACCGAAATATTGAAATCAACAGTTAAAGGGGTTTTCCCACAAAAAAGTAGATTTTAATCAATTGTTCTTGGAATGAAAATAAGTTCAATAATTAGATGTGTTAAAAAAATGTTCCTGTGCTGAGATAATCTTATAAATGTGCCCCTGCTGTGTACGGTGCAATGACTGTGTCTGACTGTGCAGGAACATGGTCTGATCATACCACATCTGTTGGGCAGGGGAGGATGCAACAGAGAGTATATAGACAGGACAGCAGGGGATCACAGGGGATTCTTTCTGTGAGGTAAAACATTTGTCTGCCTGTTTTTCTGCTTGAGGGAAATACTTTAAATCACAGAAAGCTGCAGCTGCGATCCCATGCTGTCCTGTCTGTATACTATTTGGCTTCCTTCCCTGTCCCTGCCCAGGAGATTTGGTATGGGCAGTACATGTTCCTGCAGGGTGAGACACAGCCATTACACAGCACATACTAGAGTCACATTTATAAGATCTCAGCATGGGAACATTTTTTTAACACATCCAGTTGTGGAAATTATTTTTATTCCAAGATTTACTAATTTAAGCGTATTTTGTTCATGGTAAAATCCTTTAAATTGCCTCTAGTAGAAAAAGATCAAAGATCTGTATGTTCTAGGCAAAACATCAATGTGGCTGTGCCATTAAAACGGGAAAATTTTGCTTAACCAGACCGGGAGATGTATTGTTTTTCCTGTTCTGGAAAATTAGTTGGCTTTAAAGCAAAAATTTTCATTTTAGAGTAAAACAATTGCCTGATAAAATAAACTTGCAGAGAGCTTTGTTGTCATAAGATAAATAGTGTGTCTTCTACTATTACAGATCTGAAATGGGGAAACTGAAAAGCTAGAAGTACTTAGAAATATATATAATTCCTTTAGGGTGAGGTCACTTAGTTTTGTATAGAGTTAAAACTGGACGTGCTGTTCATGGAAATTTAAGTTAGTTACCAAGTACCTTTAAGTCACTTACAACCCCTTTGCGGAAGCTTTAACAATTATAACACTTCATTAATTAGCTTTACTGAATATCATATTGCTTAGCCTTCTATTCTGGTTACTGCCCTTCTTAGCTTTACTCCTGTATGACACTTAGGTTTGAGTATATAAATTGAATTAACAGTCCGTTGATTTCAAATATATATCTAGCACTGAGGAATGCATTTAAACAGGATTTGTTACCAGAGTTCACATTTTCTATACTGCATTCCAAATTATTGGGCAAATTCAATTTTCCTCTGAGTTTTCTAAATGGTCGATGCAAATGAGTCAGTATAATGTTCAAATCATCAACCGTTAGAGTATAAATAACATTTTATAAGACAAACCTTCCAATGATAACAGTACTTTTTCAAAACTAAAAAACTCAAAATCCACCAAATGATTATGCACAACAGTTTCCCAACATTATATAGGTTGTAAAGAACTGAAAATGGTAATTTCTTGAATTTGCAGCATTAAGAGTAGAGATGAGCGAATTTGATCGGGTCAGGGCTTATTCGGCAAGCTATAGCGCTTACCAAAGTTGTAGAGGGAACCTGGCTTCCTGGATTGCTCCGGCTGATCAGCTGTTCGGCTCCGCAGCTGCATGTGTCACGGCTGTGTGACAGTCACGACACATGCATGGAGAGCCTGTTTGTTGGGCTCTCTATGCATGTGTTGTGACTGTTACACAGCCGCGTCATATGCAGCTGCAGGGCCGAACAGCTGATCAGCTGGAGCGATCCAGGAAGCCGGATTCCCTCTGCAGCTTATTTGGTAAGTGCTATAGCTTGCCGAATAAGCCCTGACCAGATCAAATTCGCTCATTTCTAATTAAGAGGTCATATTTACTGAAATCAAAAACATCTTAGCAGGCATAGTTACATGTTAACATAGAACTAGGGATGAGTGAACCCGAATGGCGTCCATACCGAACATCTAGTGTCCGTTACCGAACTCCAAACAGAGTTTTTACTGTAAATCCAACTTCCTGTTCAGGTTTGCCTGTTTGATAAAGCTTGTTGAAAGGCTACATCACAGTCAATCAATAAGTTTTTTAGACTGTGGGAACTTCCAGAGCCATTACAGCCATGCCATGACTTGCAGACTGGCAAGGAGGGCAGGGTTGAGGACTCGGTGGAAGATGATGCTGAGGATAATGAGCTCTTAGACACCACATGAAGCAGAGGCCTTTCTAGTGACGTGCACAGTTCGGGGGAAGAGGAAGTGGTCACGCTGCCCCAACAGTAGAGCAAAAGAAGAAGCAGAATGCATAGGCACAGTGGGCAGCCCCTAGCCAGTATATCAGCTGCTGTCCACTGTGCTGCTGAAATCAGCACACCAAATACTGCTCAAAAGAGCTCCCTGGCATGGTATTTCTTCAGAGAATGTGCTGCCAACAAGTGACAGGTGATTTGCACACTGTGCTGTCAGACCCTGAAGCAAGGCATAAATATTCTGAACATGGGCACCATCTCTATGATGAGGCATCTGAATTCCAAGCATGAAGTTCAGTGAAGTGTACACATTAAAAAGCATGACAGATCTGAGCCTCCTCCTGCTCCCTTTTCTGCTTTGGTCTCGGCCTCTTCCTCCTGCTCAGCAGGGCCACCTGCCTTCCCACAAAGAGAGGACGTAACAGCATCACTACCACCCCAGTGTCACTGAGCATCTCCACACCGTCCCATGTAATTGTTCAACTTTCCATCCCCCAAACACTCAAGAGAAGGAGGAGATATCCCCTAGCCGTCCACAAGCAATGTCTTGAATGACAGCATTTCCAAATTACTGGCCTTTGAAATGCTGCCATTCTGGCTGGTGGAGACAGACAGTTTTAAAAAACTGATGGCGGTAGCTGTCATGCAGTAAGTTGTTCCCAGCCACCACTACTTTTCCAGGCTGACCTTTGCTGCAATGCACAAACATGTTGTGGACCAAATCAGGTATGCACTACACTGTGCCATCAGTGGCAAGGTCCAAATAACCACTGATACATGGGCCAGTAAGCATGGCCAGGGACTTTACATCTCCCTAACTGCCCAATGGGTAAATGTAGTGGAGTAAGGGACAGAGGTGGAAGACATTGTAACCCATGTCCTACCACCACTGAGAATTACTGGATGTTTATCTGTTCAGGTTGCCTCCTCCTCCTACTCCACTTCCTCTACCGCTTCCTCATCTGGTCACAGTAAAACCTGCACCAATAACTTCAGCACAGACAGGGGAAAATGACAGCAGGCTGTTCTGAAATTCATCTGTTTGGGGAACAAATCCCACAACGTGCAGGAGCTTTGGACTGGGATCAAACACCAGATAGATGAGTGGTTGGCGCCGGTGAACCTCAAGCCCAGCCTGGTGATGTGCCAAAATGGGCAAAATATCATAGCAGCTCTGGGTCTAGCCGGTTTGATGCACATCCATTGTCTGGCACATGTGCTGAACTTGGTGGTGCAGAGCTTGTTGAAAAACTATTAACACATGTCGGAGCTGCTACTGAAAGGGGGGTAACGTGTGTGCACTTTTGGCATTCTCACCCTGCTGCTGCTCGCCTGTCTGCGGTGCAGTGTCACTTCTGCCTTACCGCTCACCGGCTGATATGCGACATACTAACAAGTTGGAACTCCACCTTACATATGCTGGAAAGCCTGTGCAAGCAGCAGCAGGCAATAGTGGAGTTTCAGCTGCAGCACACACGGCTAAGTCGCTCTGCAAAACAACACTACTTCACCACCAATGAGTGGGCCTCCATGTGGGATGTGTGTGCCGTCTTGCACTGCTTCAAATATTCCACCAATATGGCCAGCGCTGATGATGCCATCATTAGCAATATTATACCATTTATATGCCTGCTGGAAAAAACAATTCAGGCCATGATGGATGAGGTGGTGGCATTGGAGGAAGTGGAGCAGGCGGAGTAGTGCCCATTCACACTGTTTTAAGGTCTGTCGTCCACATGTGGCTTGGAGGGTTGTTTACTGTCCCAACAGCGGCCAGGTACACAACTGTACAGACAAGGGGCCGTTAAGCATAATAATGGAGGAAGAGGAGATGGAGATGGAGGAAGAAGAGGAGGAGGAGGCAGTTTACCTTGAGAAATTTCTTATGGTGAACTGCAGTGAACTCACTGAGCTCAGCGCTGCACCATCACTGAGGTCACCTCAGTTAATCAGCCCAGCTCACAGAGAAGTGTGCTGAGAATGCAGCCTCAGTGACCTGCGGTAACCTTGATGTCACCGCTAGTCATTGATGCTGCATTCGCAGCAGTTCATTTTCCTGTGGTTTTCAACCTGAAAGGTTGCATCTTTGCACTGTTCAGGTTGAAAACCACTTATCGCAGACATGGATTACAGTGTGGGACAATATGTTGGAAGCGTGAGGGATATGGTTGTTGTTTATTTTTTATTTTTTTGCAGGAGACCAGGGCTTCAATGGAATTGACATAAAGTGAATATAACATTGTTTTTTATTTTTAAATAAAAAATTAGAATGCTGTGTATTTTTATTTCCAATTAAGGGCTTTATTCTGTCTGTGTTTATTTACACTCTGACTATGGGGTTAGTAATGGAGAGGCGTCTTATAGATCCATTACTAACTTGTGGGCTTGATGTCAGCGGCCATAAAACAGACATCAACTCCACAAATATTAACCCCACTTGCCACCACCACAGGGCAAGTGGGAAGAGCTGGGCAAAGTGCCAAAAGTGGCGCATCTAATCTACTATTTTTAGGCTAGGGGTAATATCCATGACCCCTTACCAGCCTGAGAATACCAGCCCCAGCTGTCAGCTTTAGCTTGGCTGGTTGTCAAAAAATGGGGGGACCCCATGCTGTTTTTAAAAATTATTTATTTAAATAATTTAAAAAAACTGCGTAGGGACCCTTCTATTCTTGATAACCCGCCATGATAAAGCTGACAGCTGAGGATTGCAGCCCACAGATGTCAGTTTTGCCATGCTGGTTATCAAAAATAAAGGGGAACTCACAATGTTTTTTTTAAATGTATTTATTTGTAGCGCATGCGCCGGCTGATGAATACTTTAATCAGCCGACGCCTGCTCTCGCTATTATTAGTGGCAGTAGGCACCGGTTGACAGGAGTAGTACTCTCTGTGACCGGAGGTAAACTTTTTACCTCCTGTCACAGCAGCTGGCTCATGCTGTCATGATCTTACTGCGTGGTGTACGATGGATGTTCAGGCCTCCCATTCATCTGAATGGGGTCCGGGTTCGGGTACTGTTCTGGTATCCGAACCAAACTTTTTTTAACTGTTCGGCCGAACCCGCCGGACCCGAACATCCACAGGTTCACCCATCACTAGATAGGACTCGCAAGCATGAGCTCCCTCGACTTGGGTTGCGAGCTTGTATATTTTGGCCAAAACATTGACAAATACCTCATGTAATGTATTTATTGTATACATTATTTTTCATTTTCTATTGCACATTTTTGCAGGATGCAGTCAGGCTCTTTAGTGTTGGTTAGATGAATTGTGGCATCTGTCCTTGTGGGGTGCACTCATATAGTTCTGGACAGCCCATCTGATCTAATAGTATGGGCGTCATTAATAGACTGTAAGCCAGACACTGTACATCACATGCCCTACTCAAGCCTTATTTGTGTGCATTTTTTTACTAGGCAGCCACCCCCTCTATGTATTGGTAGGTTTGTGAGTGCCTACTTCCATCAGTATTTCGAACCTGTGCTTCCCCCACGTTTATCATTGGGGTCTGCTGCATCTTGCTAGTGCATTTGTAATCTGACTTGATGTTGGTAAGGCTGTTTCTTTTTCTGGTATTTTTTGGGGGATACAGAGTACCCAGTCGATACACCTCCCACTGAGGACAGCTTGTCATTTCCTATGGGCAGCCTGGCGCACATGAGCCAATACATGCTGCAGTGGCTTCGTAATGACCGCCTAGATGCTCATATTGTTACCAGCGCAGATTACTGCATGGCCACCCTGTTGGATCCCTGCTGCAAGGGCAACTTACCATCATTACTTCCATCACTTATGTGGGAGCGCCAAATGCGTGAATACAAGCAGACACTGGTAGAGAAACTACTGATGCTTTCTCACCTGACAGCAAGGCTCAGTAGAAGAACTAGGCAGAGGAGGAGGAAGTCACAAAATCCAGCTAGTGTACAGCCAGCACCTCGGAAGAAATTGTTAGCATGGCCGAAATGTGGCAAAACTTTATGACCATGTCACAACATACAGCACCACCATGTAATGGGGTCCATATTAGCAGAAGCCAATGTTAAAACAATACGGTGGAAGAGTACTTACCCACACGCTTCCACATACTAACAGTAGGGTCTGCCCCATTTAATTTCTCGGTCTCCAACTTTGACACATAGCTTGAGCTTGCCCTTTATGCCTTGGAGGTGCTGGCCTGCCCTACGGCAAGTGTCATGTCAGAAAGTGGGATTAGCATGGCAGGGGGTGTGATCACAGACAGGTGCTTCTGCCTGTCGACATCCAACGTGGGGAACCTAACATTCCTTAAAATGAACCAGGTGTGGATACCACAGGATTTGTCCATACCTTTGGACTCTATTTATCATTCATTTCATTTGGATGCCTCCTCCCAAAATAAAAAACCCAAAAACCCAAACAACTGTGTTGGCTACCTTCTCCGCCACCACTTCCGACTATACTGTCACATTCACCTCTTCCTTTACTTGGACTTAAGCCTCGATGTTCTAGATAGCAAGTTTAAGTTTTGTTAAATGTAGGTTGTTTTAAGTCAGCTCCATAAAAAAATATAAAAAAACACAAAAATAAAAAAATTACAAAAAATAAAAATTTGGCGTTCTCCTCCCTTACCTCTGCCATTCATACGACCACATCCACGTCTTCCTCCACTTGGACCTATGCCTCATGGGTATAGATAGATTTAACAAAACTAAAGCTAGCTAAATAATTTTGTCAGTACCATAAAAAAATACAAAAAAAGACAAAAAATGTTGAAAAATTCCTCTTTTGCCCCTTCCACCATACCACCACATCCCCCTCTAACTCCACTTGCACCTATGCCTTGGTATTCTAGATAGCTAGTTTTAGTTTTGTTAAATTTAGGTTGTTTAAGTCAGTTCCATAAAAACACACAAAAAAGAAAAAAATACCCCCAAAAAAGTTGGATTACTCCTTCCTTGCCTCTTCCACCAATATCACCACATCCACTTCTTCCTCCACTTGGACCTATGCCTATTGGTTATGGATTGATAGTTTCAGTTTTGTAAATACTGGCTTATATTAACTCAGTTCCATAAAAAAAACAAAAAAAAATTAACAAACAGTGTTGGATGACTCCTCCCTTGATTCTTTATTTATTTTATTCATTTTTACTCAGTTACATGGCACCATTAATTCCACAGTGAATTAAAGACATTATCGGCACTGTCCCCAGTGGGGCTCACAATCTAATATCCCTATCAGTATGACTTTGGAGTGTGGGAGGAAACCCACACAAATACGGGGAGAAGATACAAACTTCTTGCAGATGTTGTCCTTGGTTGGATTTGAATCCAGGGCCCCAGTGCTGCAAAGCCTGCCTGTGGGGGTACTGTGTCCTATTGTCTAGGTGTGAATATTTTTAATCAGCTTCTCTGGGAAAAATGTGAATACATGCACTATGGGTAAAATTTGTAATCAGCTTCTGTAGGGATACTGTGCCCAAAAGCCTCTGTGGACTCGTCTGTGCGAGTAGTGTGCCTAAAAAAATAATTTTACTCTACCTTTGTGGCCAGGCCTAATGCTCATTAAAGGCTTTAAATGCTCATTCTAATTACATGGTCTATAAATTAACATGAATGGATATTCTGTCTCGCTACATCAACTGCTGACTCAGTTGAGAAGTGGTTAATTTGCTTGATGGCTGCCTTCTTTGGATGTGGTACACTTTTCTCAGGTTGCCTCTCCAAATAGAACCCTGATTCTCCGTTACCAGTTTGTACTCTGCAATCCCACCTGTGGGCGGTTTGAGATTGCATGGCTGAGAGTGCCTCCAGTTCCATTGCCTTTGTGTTCTCCTGGATCCCTTTTTAATCATGGCCACAGTTCGAACAAAACAGAAAATAGAAAAGGAGCACAATTTAATTATCACTAGCTGAAGTATTCAGACGTGGTTGCTAGCTTTGTACACTATTTTTTTCAAGGGAAACACTTCAAGACACTAGGACCCTAAGGCAATAGCATTGGGGAAGTGTCCCAAGGCAAAACGCCTGGGACTGGTGGTAACAAGCCTCACTGCGAACTGCCAGCTGTATTCAGAAACAAACTACGAGCTTTTTATCTTTTTGCTGCTCTACTGTGCTCTATTGAAGATCAAAGTTTGGCTCTGTGAGTGAAATTTGTAAGCAGCTTCTGTAGGGGTACTCTGCCAAATGCTCTGTGGGTGAAATTTTTAACTTGACTGTTTGATTGCAAGGCTCATGGCTGACCGGCAGCTCGATCTAAGACCATACTACCAGCTTTTCCTTGGCGGCATTTGTAATGTACACAACTAGAGCTGAAATTTTGGGGCTGTGGAGGAAATGTGAAAACATGCTTTATGGGTGAACTTTTTAAGAAGATTCTTTGGGGCTACTTTGCCCCATGCTTTATGGATGAAATTTGTAAGCTGTTTCTGTGGGGGTAATCTGCCCCATGCACTGTCAATGAAATTTGTATGGTCCTAATGTAGGAGTATTATTCCCCATGCTTTTCAGGTGAAATTTGAAAGCTGCTTCTGTGGGGGTACTCTTCCCCATGCTCTGTGGGTGAAATTTTTAACTGGACTACAGGTGGCAAGCCTCGTAGTGGAACGCCAGCTCGGTCCAAGATCATACTACTAGCTTTTTGTCAGAGGCTGCTTGTACACTTCTGGAAGTCAAATTTTGGAGCTATGGGGGAAATGTGAAAGCATGCTCTGTGGATGAAATTTTTAATAAGATTTTATGGGGGTATTCTGTGAGTGAAATATTTTATAAGATTCTGCAGGAATACTCTGCCCCATGCTCTGGTGGGTGAAATTTGTAAGCTGCTTCTGTGGGAGTACTATGGTCCATGTTCTGTGGGTGAAAACTGTAAGCTGCTTCTGTGGAAGTATTCTGCCCCATGCTCTGTGAGTGAAATTTTTAAGAAGATGGGGTACTGTGCTCCATGCTCTGTGGGTGAAATTTTCAACCTGAGATTTGGAGGCCGGGGTCAAGTTAGGGTCCAAAACCTGGCTTTTTTAAAAGTCCTCCCTAAACCCGGCGAACCCGAACAGCCACAGGTTCGCTCATCACTACATAGGACCCTTCTTTGATGTCACCTTCACAATTTTTGCATCCATTGAACTTGTGAGTTTTTGGATAGTTTCTGCTTGTTTTTTTGCAGAATGTCAAAATAGCCTCCCAGAGCTGCTGTCTTGTTGTGAACTGCCTCCCATCCTCAGATCTTTTGCTTGCGGATAAGCTAAAGATTTTCTATACGGTTAAGGTCAGGAGAGAATGGTGAACATGACATGAGTTTCTCTCCTTTTATGCCCACAACAGTTAATGACTCAATGATTTTGGCAGCAGTTTCATGCATTAAGATGAATTTGCCACAGAGGGCATAGTTCTTTTTGTATCATCAAAGAAAATGGTGAGTCAGAAACTCTATATACTTTGCTAAGGTCATTCTCACATGTTCAGGGACCCTAAAGGGACCTACCAGCTCTCTTCCTATGATTCCAACACAAAACATGACTCCTCTACCTCTTTGCTGACGTTGCAGCTTTGCTGGGACATTGTGGTCATCTAGAAAACACTACTCCATAAATCTGGACCATCCATGGTTATCCGACACTCATCAGTTAAGAAGACCATTTTAAATTTAGTTTTTATGTACATTTTGGTTCAATTATTTCTGGGAAGGGGTCCCATAAGCTAATTAAGCACATACAAGACAACCATGACTCCAAATCAGAAGTCATAAGTTTCTCAGGCTTAGAAAGGGCTGATTAACTGATGCAAGAAGGTAATCATCATAGACTTTTATTAAGAAGAGAGGCTAAATGGATTATATATCTGAATACTCAGGGTCCACTAGGTCTGAATGAAAAGAATGGAGAGGTATCGCACTCACGTGTTGAAAAGTAGCTGTTTTAATGTAATAAATGCAATTCCAAATAGACGTTTTAGCCCATCTGGGCTTTTTTCAATAATAATTATTGAAAAAAGCCCAGGATCGGCTGAAACGTCTATTTGGATTTGCCTGCATTCAAACAGCTACTTTTTAACACGTGAGTGCTGTAACTCTTTGTTTTTCTACTATCTCCTTCACGAGCACCACGCCACAACATGGAGTGTCGACCATTTTGCTCTTTTTTCCACAAAATGAAAAGAATGATCTTTTGGTGTTTTTATGATGTATTGTGTATTTTTAAGTTTTTATTTTCTGTGCTCTGTTTGTTAATTGGTTTTGGTGATGTAGGATTTGTTCTAATTTATAAGAAAGCAGTTTGAGGTCACTTCATATCAGGACCCGCTGAAGTATTAGCATAATGCGAAACGGCCGTTGTCCATAGTGCTACCAGTGCCCCCCTGCAACCAGTTTTAATGCATTTGAAATACAGGATTTTTTATCGGATGGTGAGTGTCATGGTTTGGCTGGCTTGGTTATTCTAGGGTTAATTCCTGTAGAGCTTCACTCTGACACTAGGTGGACTTTTTATGGCCTCCATTTGGAAATTTCCCTTGTCAGTGATACTTTCGCCCTTAACTGAGTGTGTTGACCCCTGAGTATGTTTTGTGCTGTGTTCTGGTTTGCCTGATACTTTGGTTTTTGACTCGGTCTGATCTCTGGATACTGCTTGTTGGATTCTGTTTCTGTACCTTCTCTGTCCGTTTGGTATTGACCTTTGCCTGGTCCTGACTATCTGTTCTGTCTAATCCTTTGGTACTGTTGTGCTATCTCGTGCTTTGACCCTGGCCTGATCTGGTTTACGTCCCTGTCTATGCCCCTGGCTAACTTTGTCCCGTAGTTACCTTTCTAGGAGTTTTCCTCCAGCTTCTAGCTCTCCGGAGCTTAAGCCATGCCCCCAACAGTCGGGTGCTTCAGGTCCTATCTGGCTTGAAGCAATCTGTCCTGCTCACCTCACGTTCCTAGGAGCCTGAGGCTGTCTTCTGTACCCGTCTTCCGGGAGATTGCACTGGTGAGTTCTCTTGCAGTCCTTCCCGTGATAGTGAGTACCACTTTTTTCTTATCTCACTGAAGACATTTATATTTACTCTTTTCTGATGTTGAGCACCATGAGTTCCCATCATGAGATCCCAGGAATCTTAGGGTGCTTCCAAGTTACCTGAGGGTGAGGTTTTTTGATGGTGCCGAATCAGTCTTGTTTTATTTTTGACAGCCTTATTAATGTCCAAGTGGCCTCAACATATCTGGCTACAGGAAAACAGAATGCAAACATTGGCATCCAACAACCAATTCAACAGCACACTGCAATAACAAACTTTTTACACTATTTAAATTGTAAAAAAAATCTTAAAATGATCCTTTTTGGGCACAGATACTGGTATTTATACACAGGCACATTTCAAATGAAGTGATGAAAAAATTATCTATGTTTCAGAAGTATCAAGAGCTCTGTTTATTGCTAAATGAAGAAAGGATAGCTTTGTCGCAAGCCCTCCAAAAATGTCACAGGTTCAGGTTAGCAGTTTTGAAATTGAAAAAGCAATAGCTTGTCACAAAGCCCAATCCTGTGCATTAGGCTACTTGGGAAAGTCAACTCTGATAAAGGCATAATAAACTTTAATTTCACCAAAAATGAGAAAGAACGTGAGATACATGTAAAATTTTAGCAAACGTTATCTATACAGTGGATTGCTTTTCTAAATAAAATATTATTATTATTTGTATCTGTCCTGGAGTGTCAAGTTCTTCTGTTTTATTAGATTTGAAGTGAAAGCCTACTTGAGAACCCATTTACAGGAGTGCCACGTATCTTCTTCATTTATTTGGTACTGTTAACATAGTCACACACGCTGTATTACTATTATTAGATGTCTGAAAATATCTTTTTGTAATTATGACATAGACTCTTTTTGTGTTTTCACTAACTTTTTATATGCTTGTAGTACCAAAGCCCAATAGAATCCGTGCTATGTGTATGGCTCCGCATTATTTTCCACCACTCTTATGAGTAGAATAGTTAAGCTGTATGTCAGATGTTCATTAAAATATTCCTTGGACCCTAAAGTCGCTTCACTTAAGTAAGCAATGTGTTTAAGTCATTCTTAAATTCAGTGGAAAAGCCAAGCGGTTGACTTTATCCTATATTTTAAAATGGCAGTCGTTGTGTATTCTTATAAATGTATTTTAAAATGAGATGACCTGTAGAAGTTACTATCAGTAAACCATTAGCCAGGAGGGAACCTTCTCCATAAAATTGCCAGCAGGACATTGAATCATTTGTTCTGTTGGTGAAAGTCACACAGAAAGTCTTAAAATTATACAATTATAAATATAAATCAATTCCTAGTGTCATTTCTGCTTTTCTACATTAATAAATTAACCATGTAACATTGTTCAAAATTATGTCAGTTACGCATATAATAATCTTTTAAATTAATGAAGTGATGGAGCAATTTGATGACGCTCATGATTTACCGGCCTGCTTTTAGCTGATGCTAAAAGCTTTTCATTTAATAAATTGCCCCCTTGAGAAATTACCAAAAATGAATATTTTCTGTGCTAAATGTTCCAAGGTTTACACTTTTTCAATATATTAATAAATGGCCAGGGATATGCATTTTTCAAAATATATCTTCTTTTACATATATTTAATTGAAATTAATTAGCGTAATACTTTTGAAGGAAGTGGTCAAACCAAGGGGTTCAAGATCATTTATAACAATTTCTTAGAGCTATAAAGTCCAATTTAAACAATTGAATTTATTACGTCTTTAAAAGTTTTATTGGAGCTAAAAAAATGCTTCATGTTTTTTTTTTAATTAAAGAAATACTTAGCTCACATATGGAGATGACTTAGAAATTAGTTTTTTTCATACTAGTCCATTATCATAGAAAATGGTCATTAACGGAAGACAAGTAGAAAGAATTTCTCCATATTAAAATAAGACTTCAACAGGGCACAAATTGTAGGTGCACCAGTCTTTTTATACCAAGAGTGTGAAAGATGTAAAAAAAAGTACTAAAAAAAAAATGAATCCTTAAACATAACGAAAAACCTAAAAAGAAAATCTACATTTTCTAAGAGATCACATACAA
>VIAB01003624.1:95073-106090 GCA_009801035.1 Oophaga pumilio
CATGACATCCCTGCCATGCGCTGCTTAACATGTTACTCTCCGCAAGGAAAAAAGATACTTCTTGGATCCCAGTCAGACGCCTCTCACACTGCCAAACCAGATCTCACACTTTGCATTTATGAGGGGCAGTTCCCTGAAACACAGTGTTTGCAAATTGAGATTCTGGTTTTGTCTTTTATCCTAAGTCATGTGACAAGACTTGTTAAAGGGTCAACATTAACTTTCAAGATTGCTACTTTCAATAGGTGGCACTAGAGTTCTAGTTCTCTTCCTCTCTGAAGAGACAATTTGCATATTTCCCAGAGGAGCATTGCATCTTTAATTCTCCTCATCTCGGCGTGCTTAGTATTTCACTCTTCGCAAGGAGAAACGATACTTCTTGGGTCCCAACTAAAAAAACAAACAAATCCTATTCATGTCCATCATTTGCCAACAGAAGTTTTTTGGGTTTCTGTGTTAATAGTAAAACAAGGGCACTGGAAAAAATACAAGGCTGCTCCAAGAAAAAAAATCCAGCAAAATCTGCATTCCCAAATCCAAATGCTTGTGCCTGCTGATATGACATGATGGGGAATATGCTGCTGATCGTCACCTACCATTAACCATTTGCATGTAATTTGCAGATGTTGTTCTATTTTATTAGTAATGTACATGGACATTGAGAATATTCTTGCATGCAGTACTAATCAAATGACACAGGGGGCCACTGTTACCCCTGCAACTTCTCTATGACCCTGGCTTTAATTGATTTGTGCAGGATTTTTATGCAGAGACAGTTACCAAGTTCTGTGAGACTTAGAAACATCTATTTTGTTGGCAGAGACTTTTGTTATGTTAAATGGACTCTGTTTTACTGGTTTAAACTGCTATTTGGATGGAACCAAATGGAGCCCCAGGCCATAGGGCAGTGTAAGCTAATGGGAGGAAGTGCCTGACAGGAAGCGGTTGCTTCAGTGGTCATCTTGAGAGAGCTAGGTGGGAGATGCAAGGAGGAGGACATGTCACTTTTTTGTAAAGCGCCATCTGTGGAGCCAGGTATTCTATGGGGACAAAGACCGCACCAGGTAGCAGAGATACCTTCCTGTTCCAATTTCACAGGGAGAGGAGAAATTTGGAGTGATGATGTCCACAGGAAGCAGCGGAGTCTAAGTCCCCTACATCCAACATCCGTGATATGCCCAGAGGGCCCTCCAGCAATTCAGCTGTACCACACACCGGATAGAGACTTTACATCCCTTGGTCAAACAACCATTTTCCAGGAGGGCTCATCTCTCTAAGAACACAGTGACTAGACACAGGTCAGTAAGTCCTGAGCTCAGGCACACCGCGAGGATTATGGTGGGAGCGTGCATGTACACACAGTTAGTTTGGTGCCAAACTCAGACAGATACAGGCACTTGAATGCATCAATGCACATCAGACTCAGCTTGCTGAACCACTAATTATTATTATTATTTATTTATATAGTGCCATTAATTCCATGGTGCTGTACATGAGAAGGGGTTACATACAAAGTTATAGATATCGTTTACAGTAAACAAATTCACAATGACAGACTGGTACAGAGGGGAGAGGACCCTGTCCTTGCGAACTTACATTCTACGGGATAATGACTTATAGAGACTACAACATTAAAGTAGAATCTACTGAAGTATACAGAGGTGTCCCGAGGAGCAGCCCATTGCTCTCACATGGTCCTTAAAGTGGACACGACAGTGTAAAAGTCAATAATTGTGTTCTACCTTGTGGGTTTAGAGGCAGTTTGTTAATTTTGTAAGCTGCTGTGCCGCATCACCAATAGGCCACCCCTGGCATTTATTTTATGGTTCCAGTTTTCCAGGTTAATGCTCGGTAGCCGCACTAGGTGCATGCACAGATAGGTAAATTATATTAACGTACTAAACATTTCCCTGCTACTGGGTGATGCAGCACAGTGGTCCCAGTCAGTTCTGACCAGGTGTGTGTGAATTAACCTGTTATATTTTGTTGGTAGGTAGAATCACACTCAGTCTGAGTTGAACAGTTAAAGTTCATTTGACAAGTTTAATATTTACTGTTTTCCTTGTCCACATCTTCGCTATATCCTGGGGAGCCCACCTTGGTCCACAGCTTATACTGATCCCCACAGTCTGTGCCTAAATCACACTTGGCATCCACATGTGAGGCATTAATGTACTAGAGAGAAGCCACCTAACAATTTATATGGTGAATGTCCCCGGAAGCACAAGCTGCGCACAATGTATTTGATACTAAGCTGGCATATTGGTAATTTTCACTTTGCAGCACCAACTACGTGTTTATTTCTGAAAAAAAAATGGGGACCATAATAGTTGCTCCACCCGTAAAAAAACTCAAGGGTGAAATTACTAAAATGGTGTAATGTATTGTGGAATCAGCTGTTCTGGTACACATCGCTGCCTGCAAACTATTCCAAGAAAATCTATGTGCAAAAAGTAAAAGCACTTCTTCCCTTCTTGTCCCTCCCATGTATCTGAGCAGTAGTTTCTAATGACATATGGAGTTTTGCCGCATTCAGAAGAAATTGTGTAGCAAATTGTATCTTCTAATTTCACGAATAACCTCTGGTTAAAATGAAAAATCTGGGGCTAAATCAAGAGTTTAGTGGTAATTATTTTTTATGGTCCAATGATAAAAAATTCTGTTAAACACCTGTAATGTCAACATGCTCACTACACTTCTAGATTAATTCAACTGGGGGTATAGTTTGTAAAATGGCATCACTTTCAGGGTTTTTTTGTGTTCTGGCACTTCAGGGGCTCTGCCAATGGGATAAGGCACCCGGAAACCATTCCAGCAAAATTTATACTTGTTTCCTTCTGAATTTTCCAGTGTAACCGAACAGTAATTTCTGACAATATATTGGAGATTTGCATACTTAAATTGTCTGGTGCAAAAACTGATGCACTGGGACAGGTGGGAATGATTCTATTTAGCATAATTCAATCAGTTCTTCTTTCTGTTTTCATCCATTTTTGTTAAACAATGAGTGGAAATTCAAGGCATTGGTGAACCCAACTTTACAGACATACAGAGGTACACTATGATTTTTTTTAGATTTCCATGAGTACTAGATTTTAAATCCATACAGCAGGAAACTGATATATGGCTATGTACATGTGGCCTCACCTTTAAATTTTGCATAAAGCCACCAAAGTAGAGGGAATATTTTGGCCTGAACTCAACAATGCAATTTGCATATGTTCAATTCTCTCATAGAACATAGTTTCCTGTTGATGAGAATTCCTAAAATAACATCGTATAAATGTAGCTGGTGTCTTTTTACATGATAAAAGTGAATCCAAATTGAATGTAACTTCTGGGAAACAAATTAGACACAATTATTCAATTGTTGCATCGTCAACATGGCAATCCCATCAGCATGAACTAAACCGACATTAACAATCCAGCAACTTTCCTCTTTACATTACCTCCACGTCGTCTGGCAGTGACCTATGTGTGTAATGCTAATGTGACATAAAATTCGGCAAGAAAAATGTATAGTGTTTATATCTAACAATTCGGCCTGGCTCTAGTTATTTCTAATCTCTGATGATTTCCCAGAGAAACTACTTAGAGCAGAATGTAATGCTAGCCTGTTCACATCATCTGGAAATATAAACTGAGGTCAAGAAAACCACAACATCTGGAACGTGAGAAAAAGGTTTTGCTGTGAAGTAGTTAATGAACTCTGAAAATAAAGTCCCAGACTTCTCTAATTTGTTTAGGCTTCAAAGCAGAGTTTAATGCAAAACTGAAATTGTTGCAGAGCGTCTCTTCTCTGAAGAAATAAAAAGAACACCTTGGTTGATTTAACGTTTTAGAAATTCGGTAATGATCCTTTTTTAGAAGGCGATTCCAGGGCTTAAAATAGATATTGGATGCCACACTACACCGCTATGCACAGAGGCCTCCACAAAGCAAATAAATACACATTTACTTGCAGATACAGCATTCATTTTAATGAAGCAACCACAGAATATATTTTGGGAAATTTCACTCTAATCATTGAGAAATATACTCCATATGAGGCACTGACATGACATGGAGGAATTCAGAACTTATGGTTCAAAACACATTCAATGCAAAGGTAATGTGTACACACTTGTCTTTGATTGGCCCAAGTTATGCTCAGTTGAACGTAGATGTAAAAATGTCACTCTGAGTTTCCAGTTGAACTAAATGTCGCATCTTTGGGAGCATTTCAAGCTTGGACTGACCCACAGGGGAACAGGAAAATCCACAGCAGACTGACTCTAGCTGCCAGATTGTATCCAGCTAGTGACATAGGCTCTGGCCTTCCTCTGACTTAACTCTGATTATCTGTTTTAACTTTCTTGTGTTCTGACTCTGGTTTGTAATGCAACAACCCGCTTGCCTCCTAATTTTGCTCTTTGACCCAACTTCGTGGCTTGACCTTGCTTGGCAACTATTACTGCCTCTGGACGGCAGCCCATCCGTGGTAGCATTTGACTGGATCCTGTTGTAAAACCACTATTCTATAACATGCTTCACATAGATTGGACTCTATGCTTAACAGGATAGGTTGGCTTTATTGCATTTGTTGGCTTTATTGGCTTTATTATTAGAAGAGATACTTTGTTACAGCTGGAAATATTTCCCATGGAAAATTACTCACACCATAGTAAGGCTTGTACTGGCTTGTACTGACATGCTAAGACCTTAATATTAATAGTTGGTGCCCAAGGGAATTTTGACACATTCAAAAGACCTTATAAGTCATGTTGCTAATAAAGACGTAGCAAATATCTTCATGCTTGTTCTCATAACTAATACTAGTAGTAGACTATGCACAAGAATCCTTATGTATAGCAAATTATATTTTATACATGACTCATCATTTACATTTTTTCAAGTCACATTGCTTTTTTGACTTGTGGCATTAGTTGCCATTCTTCTCACCAAAATTCATCAAAATGGCACATGCAAAATGTGCTTTCTTCCTGACTTGATCTATTTTTGCATCCTTTATACCAAAAGTCACATGTTGTTGCCAACAGTTGCAAAAATTACCCTAGAAATTTGGTTTGCTCAAAAATATACCAAGGATGGACTGGAGTGAAACTGAGCCAAATGTTGTGACTTTAAAGAGTCACCATTGATGAATCAGGCTAAAACATCTAGAATTGTTTGCCTATGCCCACAAAGCAGAAAACAAAACAAACAAAAAAACACAGGCTAGTACATATAAATTAGATATAAATTAGGCAAAAAAAGAAAAACGTATTTGGTGCAAGCAAAACCCCCCCCACAAAACTAGACAAAAAACTGGCGCAAGGCAATGTTGAATCGGGGCCATCTCCTGGAAAATTTCTGTTTATTGTTGTCAGCAAATAACATTTAATTTGACAGTTTTTACATGAAAATGAATGTACTGTGGAGGCCTGAATAAAACAGGATAATACAACACTTAAGATATAAAAAATGCTTCGTATGCAGCTCTCTAGCAACTCCCTAGACTCTCTGTGGGGGAAGAAATACTTCATCACTTCCTGGAAACAGTAATACACCTTCTTCACACAATGGTCTGATGATTAGTATTTTGTAACCTCAAACCAGTTATGGAACTTACTGGTAAATTGCATATATTCAAACCTTTCCTACATTTTTACCCACTCCTCATTTAGGCCTTCAAACATTGATCAGAACACTGACCTGTGAATGTGACCCTCGTCTACTGACATATCTTTGATAATTAATAGTGATGAGCGAGTATGCTTGTTGCTCGGGTTTTCCCGAGCACACTCGGGTGATCTCCGAGTATTTTGGCGTGCTCGAAGATTTAGTTTCTGTTGACCCAGCTGCATGATTTGTGGCTGCTGGACAGGCTGAATACATGTGAGGAATGCCTGTTTGTTAGGGAATTCCCACATGTACTGTATTCAGGCTGTCTACAGAAACCAAATCTCCGAGCACGCCAAAGTACTCAGAGGACATCCGAATATGCTCGGGAAAACCCGAGCAACGAGTATACTCGCTCATCACTAATAATTCACATTCATTTAATGCAATATGCATACTCCTGACCAGAATCTGACTAGACTGTTTCCAGCGTGGTCAATAAAATTGTATTGCACGAGGTCGGAAACAGCCTGGATGGGTTCTATCTCGGAGTATGCATACTTGGGATCACAGTACATGCGCTAGGAGGATTCACAAGTCTGCAGTCACATAGACTTGTCATTTTAGGCCAGATAACCCCCTTTTAATGTGTCTTTCCCATAGGAGAATTTTTAAAAATAAACCACTTTTGCAAAGAAAATAAAACAGATTGGTCCGATTCATCAAAGCAATTACAATAAATGTTTTGAAAAGTGGCAACAATTTTGCGCAAGCACAGTTTTCCAGGTCTGCCAAAATGGGTGGAGTTTGGGCATTTGGATGGGGTGAGGTGATGATTGCTCATCTAATTCATAACGGTCTGTGGCATACCTTACGCCACAAATCCTACTCCATTCCCTGACTTAAGTAAGAATACTGACAAGGTGCTCAGAGGCCAATGCCACTTCGAAGATGTACGTAATTCATTTTGAGGCACAAGCTCCTTAATGAATCAGGCACATACCACTCCAACACACCACCTCATCAACGACTTGAACAACGTTGATATTGATAAATTGGTCCATTATTCCTTTTCTACAAAGTCACAGTCATATTACATGGACTGAAATTACATACATGATACAAACCTTTTGAAAGGGTCTTGAAGCCTTTCTTGTAATACATAATACATAAAATGATAATGAATAGGTACTATATTGCATATATGAATAGTTTATCTAAGGTTTATTCTTTTTTCATAGGAGTCAAAAAGGAACTTTTTTTTCCATAATTTGACACAAGTTATTTTGCCTTCCACTGGATCACCATTTTAGGATGAAAATTTAAAGTGATTGACTTCTTATTGTCAAACCTAATAACCATGTTGACTTTGACCCATGAAAGAAAATGATGAAAGCACATTTCCTCTTTGATTGAACTTTATATTGTGCTGTTGTTCATTGTACACTGCAGCATATACAAGGGCATAACTATTGTGATTGCAAGGGTTGTAGGGGTCCCTTTGGCCTGTATGAGAAGGCCAATACTATTAAAGACCCGTAGTAACTGGGGGCCCTGTTGAAGATTTTGCATTGGGGCCCACAAGCTCCAAGTTATGCCACTGACATTATCATCAGTAAAGAATGCAAAGCACCCTCAAAAATTATAAATCTGAGCAATTTGTAATTCACAAGGGAAGTCACCTATTCCTTCTATTAACCTCCTTGAGTTGTACTATTGTATCATGCTTTTGCAGGTTTGCCTATGTTATTGCTCTATTGCTTTGTCCCTGGTTAATGCAGAGTATCCTGTGGACCTCTCATCAGCATATTTACCCCTCTCTCTGGCTAATAGAGATTATTGGATCAGGCAAAATTAAAATTTGTCTGTTCCTGTGGACATTACCAGAAAATTTGATTCACAGAGAAGTTATTCTTCTCAAATTTTTTGTCCATTTTTATACTTCTGGGTCTTAAGACTCTAGAGCATATGGTATCTCCTGTCTGGTATTCACTCTGACTTTGAGCAGTCCATGGATCATGCTCAGTGAACTACAGGGCCTGCTTACAATTGGAAAGCCTGGCCTAGAGTGAACACCAGACCGGAGATGTGATGTGACAAAGGCATAGAGGACTGGACAGTGGGCATGGAGCAGTGAGAGTGGCAAGAGAGGTGAGCAGTGAGGTGAGCATGTTTTTTTTCGTTTTAACCTTTTGCCAGCACTCTAGTCTTAAGCAAAGTGATAGCATCAGCTCAAAAAAGTTGTTACAGGGTTAACAAACGGCTGGAAAAGTAAATGACACTAATGAAAAATAGCTGAAGGGTCAATTTACACATGACTGTCTATAAAAAACAGTATGCTAGAAAGGCAGAGTCTCTCAGAAGCAAGTATGGTAAGAAATTCACTAATCTGTGAACAACTGCATTCTAAAATTGTGGATCCATTTCAGAAAAATGTTCCTCAATGTAAAATTACAAATACTTTGAATATTCCAGCATCAATGGTACGTAATATTGTGAAAATTCTCAAAGGTTCTGGAGAAATGTATTTGCACAATGGTCAAGTTCGACAGGCAATATTTTATTGCTCATGATCTATGGGCCCTCAGATGGCACGGCATTAAAAACAGCCATGATTCTGTCATGAGAATCACTGCATGGGCTCATGAATACTTCCAGAACTCATTGTCCAATCACACAATTAGCTGTGTATTCCACAAATGCAAATGAAAGCTTGATCATGCAAAAAAAAAGCCGTATATCAACACAATCCAGACACGTTGCGGTCTTCTCTATGCCATCTAACTTATCAGCTAGGTTGTATAAAATTGTTTGGGATGTTTTACATTGTTACATAGGTTGAAAACCTAGGTCCATCAAGTTCAACCTTTCTGCCATCAATTTCTGATAAGTTAATTTTTCACATGAACTCGAGAAATGTCCAAATTTTAACTTCTGATCTATGTTCTGCTGTGAATAAAATATGACTGTAAGAGATTTCAAAATTATCACATTTTTGTTCATTTACATTTTACATAGTGTGGCCAACTTTTGGAATTAGGGTTGTATATGCAGTGATATAGCTGGTACATAAATATACTTTATTCAGCAAAATGTTAAGTCATAGCCTAATTGAGAAGACACTATACTTGATGAACACATCCTATTACGGACTTTTTACTTGTATTATAATATAACTTTTTATTAGAATTTAAGAATAATATATATGTGATTAATAGTGGTTAATATAATGCGTAACTATGGCCAAAGACTTGTTCTGAGTCAGACTTAAAATACATTTCATCTGTGTTTTTTTGTACATTTCCTATGGAATGTCACTTTAGAAAAATTATTAATGTCTGGAAACATGAGACTTTTACATATACAAAGGAAACTATTTCTACTAAAATTCATATGGAAGAAAAAAAATCCTACGCTGCCAGAATCTGATTGAGGGATATAATGAAACAACAGAAAAAAAGTTATATGTATTAAAAGATATTTCAATTGAAGCTCAGGTATCAATCTACTCACAGTTACAATGATGCAAGTACTTGGGGTAACATGGAGACAGTTCCATATTGTGCAATATATTCTACCAATATTTTTGCTAAAGATTTTTCTTTTTAGGAACAAAAATAATCATATCATGACATAGAATATTTGAGGCAAGAAGAAAAACTGCTCCAGTTTTAGCAGCAACATGTTTATAAAATTCAAGTATACAACTTTGATAATATAATGGCATAAGTCATTTTGTCTTGATTTATGTAAAAAGTAAATGTACTGATATAATCATTCCATTGATGCATTAATACTATTGTGTGACTTATATATAAAAACTATCCATGAAAAAGTTTTTGAGTTTAAAAATAAAAGTTGCAGTAGTTTCTTTATAACTATATTTTAAGATTTTAAGATTCACCATCAGGTTACTATTCATGATTTTCAATTAGATTCTTTCTAGAAACATACTAAAGACCCTGGTTTCTTAGGCTAGGGTCACACAACTGTTTTTCTCTCATCCAAAAAAATTGTTCCGATTATAATAATCACACAATGATCAAACTTTGATCAGAGATTGATCAAAGTTTGATTAGCGTGTGATTTGATTTTCTTGGATATGGAGAAGAAAAAAAATTCTCCAAGTTCTCATTCTTTCAGTCTTTGAAAATCGGACCGCATTCACATGTCATCCGAGTTCAGTACATTTTTTTCCAAGGATCCATAGATATGAATGGATGAGTGCTATCCGATAATTGGAGGTAACTCATACATGCTGAGATTTCTTCCTGCGCACAAGTTCTTAGTGCAATTGCAGCTACCAAGTGGACTTCAAAAACAAAGACTGTCAGAAAGCACATTGTGTGTTAAAGCAAAGATTTCCCATGTAAGTTGTGAAGCAAGTGCAGTTATGTCTATATACAAAATTACATAAATTAACAGTTAGAAGGTTAAAAAGCCAAAGGCCATCAGGTCCAACCTATAATCCATATTTGTTCCAGAAGAAGGCAAAAAACACTTTGAGACAGATGCAATTTGCCTGATACTAGGGGAAAAATTCCTTCCTTATTTTAAATATGGCAATCAGAATAAATCATCAGATCTCGAGAAATGTATTATCCATAACTTGTAATGTTATATTCATAGTATTACTTCTGCTACAGTAAAAAAATTCCTTCTTTGATGATGCTGTGATGTAAAGGATGACCCTTCCCAATGTTTCTAATGGTCACTACTTTGATTGTCTTTTATTGCAATTTCACCGCACTTGGAATTTTTTTCCCGTTTTGTAGCACATGAAATGGTAAAAACAGTGGTGTTGTTCAACAGTACAACTCGTCTCGCAAAAAACAAGCCTTGACACAGCCATATTATCGGAAAAATAAAAAAGTTATGGCTCTGGTAAGAAGGGGAGTGAAAAGCGAAAATGCAAAACCGAAAAATCTTCAGGGGTTGAGGGGTTAATGTTATTTAAATATCCTGTAGAACTCTCCCATTGTTCTCCGAATGTCATTGTTATTTAACCCCTTAACGACCTCGGATACGCCTTTTAGTTAAGGTAGTTAAGGGTACTTAAACCACAGCGGAAAAAGTATATAGCGCCCCCCAGAGCCCAGAGTCAGATTTTCTCCGGGGTCTCGGCTGCTGGGGGTAGCCAAGACCCCAGAGAACATGATTCGGGTCAGTTTTTACCGACCCGCTTTTGCGATTGTCGTTATTAACTGTATAACGGGGACTGCAAAAAAAGCTGCGATTCTGCTTTATCTTTCTCTCTTCTCTGATGTGATCGCACATCAGAGGAGAGAGAAATAGGGTCCCCGATCCCCCCTGTACCTCCTGGTGTCCCGAGACCCTCCTGCCTCCTCTGGTGGGCGCCGTCATCTTGGTCCGGGATAAACCCTATCACAGTGATCAAAATAAAAAAAATAGTAAA
>VIAB01003624.1:116633-130647 GCA_009801035.1 Oophaga pumilio
ACCCAGCTGAAAGCTCAAATAAAGGGCCTAACCAAAAATGGTATCAATAAATATTTCAGCTCATGACACAAAAAATTAAGCCCTCACACAATCAATCAAAAATTGAAAATGTTACAGATCTTTGATAATGGCAACATGAGCAAAATTGTTTTTCTTTTAATTTCCAATTTTTTTTTTGCACTTCAATAAACATAGAAGCTATGCATGTTTGGTATCTCTGTAATTGTACTGACCTGCAGATTCATATTGCCAGGTCATTTTAACCATATAGTGAACTTTTTTCACACTTTTGCTGCATTTGGATTTTTTGCCCTCTTTCCAGTACATTACACAATAAAATTAATGATATCATTCAAAAGTACAACTCATCGAACAAAAAGCAAGCCCTCATATGGCTATGTTGATGGAAAAATAAAAAAGGTATGGCTCTTGGGAGAAGAAAAGGAAAAAAAAATGCAAAAACATAGCCATGTCAGAAAGGGGTTTAAACAAACTTGTGATTCCTTATAATTTTCAGTTAAGTTGCACATTATAGCTTTCTTATAGCCTAATAAAAACTGGTTGACAAGCTACCAAACCCGTCATTGTCGGTCGCACTTCCATAGTGACAATATTTCAGGTGACCGCAGCGGTCAATTCTGAGTCCAAATAAAAAGAGTTCAAACTCTCAGGAAACCCTTTAAGACTTCCAATATAAAAACATCAGTGTGATGACAAATTCATTTTAAAATATTTCAATAAATCAAAATTTTGCTTAAATTCGCAATAATTTAAATAAAAAGCTAGTCATTTTTTAATTTAGCTCTTAACGGAGTGTCAAAGAAAATAAGACTACTGGTTTTCATTTCAATATGATTTTGTGACCTCATAAGGAGAAAAGAAAATATAATTTTTTTTTTAACCAGATGTGGTAAAACACTAAGAATGTAACGTACAAATCTACATTAGATGTCATGGACACAAATCATTGACATGTACAGTGAAACCATTCACATACTTCAGCATGCAATATTACCAGTAATTAACTCATAGTAATTACCTCACCCTCATTATTGTGCTCTTAGAATATTTTGCTAAGCTTCAGTTTCTAAGATTTCACATGCCAGCCGGGCATGCTGTCATGACTTCCTCGCCAAATGAATCATAGACTTTTGTAAACACTACTGTGATCTTATTTCCAGTGGGACTGAAGCTGTAAAGGGCCAGGGATTTTCATTGGATTTACACATATACTGTTTTAGTTAAGTTACCAAGGACGACTTAAAAGTCCTTGCCATCAAACTCGGAAACATCCTGCCACCCAGTCATTAACAAATGTAGGCGTGAAGAGATGGCAAGAGGTTTTTAAACACTATGAAAAGTCCAATTTAAATTCTTTTTAACAGTTTGAGGTATTTGATTTAATGACCTTATAGTCTGCAGATGAATTCCTATTCTTAAAAATTAGTTGGAAATCTATTCTCCTGAGAACATAAATGGAAGTAACATTTCTACACTGATTTTTCAAAGACTGGCCAAATCCCAGAAGAACACACTTGTGTAAATGATTTTTTTCTCACAAATTGGAAATTAGCAACGTACAAATGCTATGATCCAAGAAAAAGAGCTTCTCTAATTTCAAGCCTCTGCACTTGAACGGCAATCGAATATCATCCCTTTCAAGAATAATTTCACTTTTATTTATTGCTCTGACAGTATCAATTGAAGGCACTATCAATGACGCTGGTTCTGCTTCTGAACAAACTTCATGGTTCTTTAATAATCGTTAACTCTTATATGTACAAAAGTATTGAGACACATCTTTAAAAGAAGTGGTCCAAAGTCCAAATTAATTTTCATTCTAAATCTTTATCTATTTAATTATATAATTTAAACTATTTTCTAATATACTTCAATTAAAAATTCATTATCCTTCCCTAGAAACTAGATAACTGCTTTTCTTTTATTTTCTACTTAATTTCTGATGACTTTTTGTTTGAGAATTCAAGTGCATGCAGGGCTACTCAAACCAAGCATCATCATGGGGCAGAGGCTATGGTCACTGCCACAGCCCCTACTTACTACCTGTAACAAAATGTCATTAGCGACGCTCGTTTCTGGGGCTGGGCTAGTCACTGTATGATGTGCACAGTGACAGCACACTCTCTTGCCAGCTCAGAACAGCAGTAACAAGCCAGCACAAGAACAGAGCACACTGTCAGTGTGTGTTGTAAGACTACCTGGCATGCAATGACAAGTGCCGCCTCCACAAGTGACATCACTTGTGGGTGCAATGAGAAAATGGAAAACGGTCTTAGGAGCGCAGGAAAGAGACTCAGATGAGAGATGGGGTTAAACCACAACGCGTTTCGACGGAGGATCCATCTTCATCACCTAAGACCGTTTTCCATTTTCTCATTGCTCCCATCCTCCATTGGAGGTTTTCGGCTGGAGCTGCGGTGGATACCCGGCAGCTCGTCCACCACGGGGTTGCTTCCTAAGCGCTCCTTCATGGCCGCCTATCACTGACTCCTAATCACTTGTGGGTGCGGCATTGGTCTCTGCACGTCGGATATTCTGACAATGTGCTCTGTTGCCAGCTCATTACTGCTGATCTGAGCTGGAGATTAAAATTGAAAAGTGCTTATAAAAACAAGCAACTTTGCAATTTACCTCTTTAATAAAAATCTTAAGTGTTCTGAAGAAGGAGATCTTTTTAATTCAATAGTATACTGCTCATTGATTTGGTTACTGGCCACCTCTGCATTGTAGCAGAGGGGGCTTGTTTCCTAGGCAAGGAGCACATGCTTGCAAGCTCTCTGCTTTGAAGCCTACTAGCACTAATTGAAGCTGATCAGATCACTTGATCTAGCCAACTTCAGTCTTCTTGTGCTCCTCTGGTGTTGTAGAGACAATGCTGCCTCTGTTTATAGCATGTGAGATTGAGATTGTCCAATTCAAGCCATTCACACAACCATGCCACACAACTAGCAAAACCAGTCCAAGCTTTCACTCTTCAGGAGTGCATCACCCATGGACGAGCATAAATCTTGTAGGCAAGAGAGCAGTGCTAATCTCAAGAATGATAATGTAATAAATCCTTTTCAAGCATTACTAGTCATGCAGTGTTTGCTAAGAATAAAATGGTTAAAGCACACATTTCACTGAAAAAAGCAAACAATATAGAAACATTTGCCCCACAAGAGGGTTTTAGAAGTTTGTTGCTCTATCCAATGTCCTCCAATACTCTGACTAAAGCGAGCAATGAAAATGGACGCATGGTGCATGATGGTTTTCTGTAATTTTACAGAAAAATGAATTGGCATGGGAAGGTACAGAGACTTGAAATTTGACATTTGTGAGGTGGGGTTGCTGGGTCTTAGATCCCAACCAATCTGATATCGATGACTAAATCTTGCGATAAAGTGAATTTTTCCAGTTGCCCCACATGAAGTCTATTTTAGTTTAAAAATATTATGAGAAGATTGGAAATGGCCACTGTCCTTATAACAAACTTTTCATAAATCAATTAATGCAAGCCAATATAAGAAACTTTTTGGTATAATTTATCAGAGAAATGTACTTTTCTCCACTTATTAGCAACGTCTTAACCTCGTTCTTGCCTCTTGAACATATCATCCACTGTAAAAAATAGCTCACATGCATCTTGCTCAAAACTAAAAGGACTGTCATCTCACTGAAGTTTCAGATTCTACCTAATTTAAAATTATATGCAGAGAGAAGGCAGGATGGAGGAATAAGGAGCACTAAGCAATACAGACAAAGAGGGAGGGCAGCCGCTGTTACAAGTTCTAGAAAATGCATTTCACTTTAATTCTGGATTCACATCCTCCCTGCTCAGTACTGCTAAATTATGTCCTTTTGCTTCTGCCGTTGGTATTTCTTTCTGAGGAGAAGAAAGAGCAGGAATCCAACTCTGTGAGTATTGTGTGCATCTTAGCTGCTAGGGCCCACCTACTATGTTGGAGATAACTAAAACTAAAATGGAGATTGAGCCTACAGAAAATAAAAATTGTGGAAAATGCAGGATACAAGACATATAGTTTGCCAGAAATAATGCTCTTGCTCATAAACACACATAGACAACCGAAATCGGAAATAAAGCCTACGAAAGGGAAAACTGGTAAAAATGCAGGATAAAAGACATTTCATTGCCAGAAAAAGTGTTATTCTTTATGTACATGACAGCTTATTCGGAAAAGTTACATGAAATGACAGATACACTTTAAGTTTTATTGAAAGACAGATAAATACAGAAAGTGAAATAAGTATTGAGCTAAACTATACTGCTCGTATATAGTACTATATAATAATAATGTGAAAAACAGTGAACTATGCACTAATTGGACCATAGACAAAGCAACATTACTCTCCATGCCTATCTAACTGTATTAGGCCTTATGCAGACAGCAATGCAATATTCCTGAGCCACGGATCCTTTCTCAATGAGGCATGTGGAGCATTGTCTTGGGTACCCAGGAAGGCAGCATCAAACCACTTTGTCTTGTCCAAAGTATTTAGACACAGGATAAATGTATTTGCAGTACGAACAGAACATGGCAACACAACATAGTTCATAAAAGAGCAAAGCGTCAGACAATGCTACATCCTGTCACCATTTCACTTCAATTCATATGTTGAAGCTATTTTAAAGAAGGCTGGACTTGCCAAAAAAAGAAGAAAGAATAAAAATTTCTAAACAAATCATTAACAATCTTAAATACGCAGACAATACATTGATATCAATGTAGATGGAATGAAGGACTTACTCCGAAGTGTCAAGATGGAAAGATCGAACATTGGACTGCTATTCAATAGGGAGAAGGCAAAAATATTGACTACTGCCAGGTTCATTCCGGATACATGGATGGGGATGAACTGGAAGTTGTAAAGGACTTCAACCTACATGGATCAATGATCACTCACAATGCAGTGATGACACCGTAAGTCAACAGGAGAATCGTAATGGACAAATCAGTAATGAAGTCATTGCACAAGGTCTTCAAAATTTCACAGGCGACAAAGACACGGCTTTTACATAGTATGGTGTTTTCTGTTGTAATATACAGATGTGATACCTTGACGATAAAGAAACAAGACAGAAAAAGAATCATGGATGGAAGGAAGAACAAACAAATCAATTTTGAAACAAATGAAGCCAAACATGTGACTTAAAGCAAGGATCACCAAGATAAGACTTGCCTACTTTGAACACATCATACGTAGAGAGGAATCACTGGAAAAGGTCATCATGGTCAGAAGAATAGAAGGAACAAGAAGAGGAAGACCAGTAGCCCGATGGCTTGATGCTATCAAGGTAACAGCACAGAAGATTATTATTATTATTTATAATTATAGTGCCATTTATACCATGGTGCTTTACATGTGAAAAGGGGTGTGCATAACAAAAAAACAGTACAATAATCTTGAACAAAATGAGTCACCAACTGATACTTAGAGAGGACAAGATTGATTTTCCTACAGATCTTTCATCCGTCAAATCGCCATAGCAAAAGATCGAACCGAAGGCTGATAAAATAAAGTTATTTGCCATGCAGGAAGGAATCCAAGCTAAGCCTACGCTTAAATCATGGATCGATAAAATTATTTGAGTCATAATAATAACTCTTTTGACACCGTCTTCAGTTACACTTTGGATTTTTTTTTTTAATTTTCTTTGACCATATTAAACACGTCAGCAAAATTATAAAATATATTCATAATGGTATACTATTTGCTTATAAATAATTTCACACAACATTTAAATGAAGAATTTCAATACCAGCTTCATTACATTTGCAAATTATAGGCTATATGGCATACTCTACAGTACATTTGGAAAAAAAAACTCAAACAGAAAAAGAAGCTAGTCTAAATGGAAAGGGCACCTTGAGTTTAATCACAGCCAGAAGATGCATTACACCTGTAGTGATAATGTCTTGTTTACCCTATAAAATCCAAGTAACCTCGGTGCTGATGACAGATCCATTTGCATCAAGACAGAGCGCAATTCACCTCTTTGCTTGGCTAATATTTCTGCCCTTTCTCAGCCAGTGGTGAAGGAGAATAATAAAGTTTACAAATTAGTACAATTAGTGCACCCATTATATATTAATCCTTGTTCCTGAAGCGTAATTAACAGTTTGCAGGGGGCTTGAATTATTTTTCTATGATTTCATGCAAAACAAACTGCAGATAAGCCATATTTATGCTAAAGATAAGTTACCCACATTGTTGTAATAGCAGCAACTGTAACAAATTCCCAGTCATTATGGTCAGCATTAAGATAATGTATCATTTGCACATTAAAAAGTGTGATGACGATTATTATTTGCTTGCTGATTACCATTGACTATAAAACCAAGCAATAGATGTATCCCCAACACAGATTGAGGTTGGACATGTTTCAGATAGGTCATGAGTAAGACAATGAAATTCATCTGTGCTTACATCAAGAATGGCTCAGATAGACGTAAACTGCCCAGGTTCCATCTGGTATGTCTATAAAAAAGCAACAAACACAACAAAACAGAGCAATAAAGCGATATTTTATACCACTACTGAAACACAACCTGATGTCATTAACTTTCTCATCTTTGACAATCTGCCAGTTTCTTTGTTGAGGATAGTACTGCAATGCTTATCATTCTGCTTCACCGCTGTTATACGCCATGCCAATACTTAGCCACATTCACTTACTTAGCTCATGGTCTTCTGTAACAGTAAATAACACAGAAGCCATGTTTTTTTTCTCGTAAAAATATAAGTTCAAATATAAAAGTATTGTAGAACCAGAAAATAAATAATAACGATAGTGTGACACCGCTGAATGCAGGGCACCCAGTACACCGGGCATGGGTCATATCCTTACATACAATCACATGGGGTGTGGTGGCTGTGCACGGTGTCTGGTGCACAGTGAAATCATGAGCACATGGCTGTTGGTGCGCGTGGGTTAATGCTGGTTCCCATACTGTTCCCTCTCTTTGTGTGGTGGTAATGGTGTTGTTCCCTGTGGTGTTGGTGAGGAGGGAGACAGGAGAGTCAGAAGGCAGGTGAAACTTTTACTTGTAACACAGTTAAAAAGGATTACAGCCATAGAAGGTGCAATTAACATGTGCAGATGACAAAGGTTCTCAGACAGGCATTTAGCGACAGATGCAGGAAACGGCATATAAGAGGCGTGATAAACAGTGACTATAAACATAACCTAACCTGAAATTCAAGCTAACACGATAGAGTCTTCTTCTATCCCACTGTGGTGATGTTCCCCAGCAGACCCCCTCTATCCATGCCTGCTCTTACATTAATGATGTTGTAGGATTCCTGTTTTCCCAAACTCCATTATGAGGGACCACCCTCCAGGCCCGTACTCCTCCTGAGTCCACATTGTAGTATTCTGGTAGGCTAAAGGTGCTGTGCAGGCCAGGGAATTCCATCTGTCTCAAGGGTGCTAGTCCTCAGGCTATCCAGGTTTCTTCTGGTCAGTCCATCTCTATTCAGCCCACTGGAAGGGGAAAAAATAGTCCCCTCGCCTGTTTTGTGGCTGTTTCACTGGCTGGTCCCCAATTGTACTTTGAGGTTCTCATTGGAACTGTGACTGGAATAACGGTTACAGGTATTTTTAGTACCCCAGAGGCTTTCTGCCTCCTTTCTGCTTGGGCTGCTGCACTAAGTGTTGATTCACAGTGATAATAAGACAAATCCCTACATGAAATGCTACTAAACTTCAATAATAAATAAAAGTATGCAGAGTTATAGTAATACCCAACTCTGGGGTATTACAGTAGTTCTCTCTTACTATGGATAACAAAGGGTTCCCCATTATACTACCACATTTTGCCAACTATGACACAGGTTCTTAGTGTCTGTTCTTTCCATGACCTCTAAGACCCACAAAAACAATAAATAGCTGTCGGTTGAACGATATCAGCTGCTATTTTACACACTGCAGAAGATTGACTAGGCACTAAATACGGCTCACTTGACCTCAGGCCTGGGCATACAGAATTTCCTATAATGACTTGCAGCTATTACATCACATGGTATAGCACATCAAATTGGAGAGACTTTTAGAGCCTGTATAAAAGCCAAGATAGGCAATGCAGCAGCCATTTTAGGGTGATTCAGGATAGAGAGAATGTCAAAGCTCACAGTTCAATAATAGAGATAGCGAGAGAAATAGACATTCCAGACACAGTAATGTGAGAAGCAGTCTGCAAATAATACAGACTGCTTTAATACAGATATTAAACTGAAAGAAGAAGAGAGATATCAGACGTGGAAGCAGAGCAAGACTCAGTGTGATTGATTAGTGATATGGTGATATGGTATAGTTTGTATCTGACCTGCTGCATATAATTTTTTATATAATTTTTTCTTAATTTTTAATGCAAAGCAACAGTAAACCAGAACAACATTTTAACAGAAAATAAAATCTGAAATCAGTGTCTGAGGTGAATGTGCTTGCTTGTCATATGAGACTGTACTGAGCATTTGCATTTTTGTGCAATCCATTTTGTGAATAAGGGAGTAATTATTTTTTAAAAATACTGAAGAAAATCCCACAAAACATGAGCATTTTACTGCAACTGTTTGACTCACAAAGTGTATACTTTTTTTTAGTTAAATTTTAAATCTGTAAACATCCCACTAATACAGTGCCCTGTACTGCTGACTTTTTGTACATGTATTACCCTAACATGTCCAGTGGAGGTTAGATTTAAAATAAATAGAAAAAACATTTTTGAAAAGTCTAGACATACTGTATAACTTTGCATATTTGTTTTTATGCGCCTGTTTTACTAGTCCAATTTGACACCTCTACTTGCCATACGTATTTCTTCTTACATTGGTTTTCGTAAGGGGGCTTGAATTTTAATTCTACCACCAGCCAGCAGATATCCACCTCCTCCAACACCTAGACACCTAGACCTCCTCCACGTGACCCAATCAGCCATCGGTACTTAGGTGCAAAAGCAATAGCTTCTCTTCTGTTACGGATCCCTGTTTTACAGACATATGTTCCAACCAAGATGTGAAATTAGCCTTGAAATAACAAACACAGATAAATAACGTCAAATTTAATTATATACTATTGAATCAGTTGCTTTGTGTACAAGACCTGTAACCTTCTCAGCATGTTCTACAAACCTTTACATCCTAACATGCCTCCATTGCAAGATAAACAGAAAACAATCTGAAGAATTTCGAGTTTCATAGTAAAATGAATTACAGACATGTCTATAGCTCTCAGAGGTCAGGAGTTAAGAGGTCAGGCAGCTAGGAATACATTTTTTGTTTAATTGATATTACCTAAAAAGTAGGAACCCCAATCATTATACAAATTTAATCATAGAACATTCTTAAGACCAATGCTATATCTCTACTGGTTATCACATTTCTGGATACAGTAACCATTTATTCATGAAATTGGAGCAGACATTGAACTTTTTTAAGTTTGTTATATTATGTTTGTGTTTTACTTTTTTTGTTTAGAAATTTATGGTTGTATACGTAATGACAGAATGTACACAGGGAATATGCAAACTCATTGCAGATGTTGTAAGAGATCATACCTTCAGGACTGAGTGAATTTTTCATTTTTTTTCGTGCTGCATAGAGCAATATTTTTCTAATTTTTTCGATCTAGTCGTGTATTTTCACATGAATTTTAGCATGTATTAGCATCATTCTGCTGTACTTATAATTTGACTAGTTTATCAGAAAAACAATTTTCATACATGTTTTTAGGAATGCAATACATAGCAAAATTATAAACATTTTTACATTACACCTTGTAGTGTAAATTATGTGGGACTATAGGTCATGAATTTTAGCTTGCCCCTTTATTAGATATCCAGTTGCAGTCTACTTGTCAGAATTCTACAATTAGAGGCACTGAGGGGCTGACAGGGGAATCTCAGTCCCTAAGTGAAGCTCTTTAGGTGGTACCACAGCCACTACTGATAATGAATAAGTGAGTGGTAATGTGCCTTCAAAAGGGACTCCAACATTATGGATGTTCTGACAGCAATGAACAAGTGCAATTTCATGTTAACTGCCCTGATTGGTCAAGAAGGCGACATACAATAGACTTTATCTTAATGCGTCATGTCTTGCAGAAAGTGGCAAAATTCACTTCAGAAGTGGAAAACGGTGAGTGAGCTGGATGATGCTCTCCATCCTGTAAGCGGTAACATCGAGGTACCCTTACAAGCTGTTGTTGCTCTGCTGACAAAAACAAATGACCTAGAAAATTGTCAGAGATGCAATAATATCAATCTGGTTGGTGTACCTTAAGAAGTGAAAGGAAGTGACACAGGCAGATTCTTTGAAAAAGGAATTATTTGACTGGAATATCCTCTCACCATTGTTTCCTATTAAAAGGGCACCCAGGGTCCATACAAGACTAGAACCTGTTGGAAGGCCCCCAAGACCAGTACTTGTTAAAATCATTCATTAGAAGGACCAAAAAATGTGATATTAAATAAAGGGCACCCAAGGTCTCTGTACGAGACTGGAACCAGTTGGAAACCCTCAAGATAAGTATTTGTTAAAATCCTTCATTTGATGATATAAAGCAAGAGAGCGGCAGGAAATTATGTTCAATAGACACAGATTCAATTATCTACCCTGCCAAATTAGGGTGGCAGTTCTGGACTCAACTTCCTTCTTTGAGTCTCCAAAAGATGCCATCAGAAGGTTGGATCTTCATGAGCAGCAAATCTGTCAGGTGAGAGAGGATGATGAGGATGCCCGAGATTGAGCAGTATAGTGGATGAATAGCCTGTACTGATTCCTTGATATTCATGCATCCTTTATTTACCTGTGACGTCTCTTTGTTCTTTTCTGTTCTCCACTCTGTTACCCAGAGGCAAAAGTTACTGTAGATCAATTATTATTGTTTTTGTCTTTAGAGTGGCAGGGCTTATTACTGTGAAGACAACATCTGGAACACTTTGCAAGTGATTTCATTAGCTAGTCTGATCATGGACTCGATCCTTTATGTACTAGGAAATGTTTACAAGCTTTGATGTTTTAGATTTATTGTTCAATCTGTCGTGAGTGGGGGCTGGCGTGTGCTATATTCTATTGGGTATTTTGTAATGAGAAGTCAGTAATGGCATGTGTTGCCCATAGCTTATAAGTATATGTTATCACTGCTGATATGGGATCACTGGTAAATTTCCTCTCATTGAATATTTGTGATATGAGGGAGACCAATAAAAGGTATTTGATATCTTTGATTACCTTAAACGGCATAACCCAACAGTAGTAGGTTTACAGGACATTCATATGACTCAGGACTCTCTCCATTGACTGCATAGGGCATGGATTTGGTATAGATCATGGATTGGGTATAGAGCATGGATTGGGTATAGTTTCTAGTGATGAGAGAACATGTTCGGATAAGGTGTTATCTGAGCATGCTCCTGTGCTAACCGAATGTCTTAGGCATACTCGAAAAATATGTTCAAGTCCCCGATGCTGCACGGCTCATGGCTAATCGACAGCCGGAACACATGCTGTTTGTTATTCAATCCCTGCATGTGTTGTGGCTGTTGAACAGCCACCAGACATGCAGCCACGGGGACTCAAGCATATTATTCGAGCATGCCGAAGACACTCACTTAGCACCCGAGGATGTTCTGATAACACCTTATTAGAGCACGTTTGCTCATCATTAATAGTTTCCACTTCTTTTATTCTAATCATTCCTGAGGAGTTAGTCTTATTGAGAATTTTTTTTTAGAAATGACAAGGGTTGCTCTTGGAGTGCACTGTACTTTGGTGTGTTCATGTGGCATCCTTAGGCATGCCCTTGAGGGGTTAGCTAAAAGACCAGATGCTCCTTTAATTATTATGGGAGGTTTTAATAATGTTATCAGTAAAAGATACCTTTCCATTACTAACCTCTGGGCTTAATGTCACCTGACAATACAAAGGTGACATCAACCCCTCAACTATCACCTGACTTGTCACCGCACCAGGGCAAGTGAGAAGAACAAGGCTAAGTGCCAGATTTGGTGCATCTTATGGATGCGCCATTTCTGGGGCAGCTGGGAGCTGATGTGTTTAGCTTGGGAGAGGGCCAATATCCATAGCCCCTTACTAGGCTATTAATATCAGCCTGCTGCTGTCTGCCTAGCCAATGCTAGTTATTAAATATAGGGGGACCCTACTTAATTTTTTTAGGGGGCTCCCCATTTTACTAACCAGGAAAGGCTAAATACACAGCTGTGAGTTGATATTAATAGCCTGGGAGCTTTTATGAATACTGTCTCTTTCCCAGAATAGAGAACATCAGCTCCCAGCCAGCAGCTTTCCCTTTGCTGAATATGACAATTACGGGAGACCTCCAAGCATTTTTTTTCAATTACTATTTTGCCATGATCATATTGCCGAGCAGCTTCCTGATAAAAATGTTCTAGCTTTTTGCTTATCAGATCCTTTTTATTTGGGAAATACCTCAAATCTTGTACATGTACAGTGGCATGTAAAAGTTTGGGCACCTCTTTCAAAATTACTGTTATCATGAACTGTTGAAGATGAAATGATCTCTAAAAGGCCTAAAGTTAAAGATGACACATTTCCTTTGCATATTAGGCAAAAAATATATAGTGTCATTTTTTACATTTTAAAAGCTACAATAAGGAAAATGGGTTAACTTTGACCAAGGTTTCAAACCTTAATTAGCCTGTTAGGGTTATAACTTGTTATTTATCATCATTAGGAAAGGCTTGGTGATGCAAATTTCCCAGCTTCATAAAAACCAAGCCTCCTCTAACCTTGAGCTAAAAAACAGCAGCGATGGGTTTTTCTAAGCAGCAGCCTAGCACTTCAAAAATCTAAATGGTGGAGGCCCACACAGCAGGAGAAGGCTATAAGAAGTTAGCAAAGTGTTTTCAAGTTCACCTTTCCTCAGTTCGAAATGCAATTAAGAAATGTCAGTAAACAGGAACAGTGGAGGTCAATATAAGGTCTGAAAGACCAAGCAAAATTTCAATGAAAGCTGCTCGTAGGATTGCTAGAGATGCAAACCAGAACCCCAGCATGATTGTAAAAAACATTCAGAAAGATTTAGCATACTCTGGAGTTGTCGTACGTTGTTCTACTGTTCAAAGACACCTGCACAAATATGGCCTTCATGGAAAAGTCATCAGAATAAAACCTCTCCTGTGTCCTCACCATAAAATTCACTGTCAGAAGTATGCAGAAGAACATATTAACAAGCCTGATGCTTTTTTGAAGCAACTGTGGATCGATAAGGTTAACATAGAAGGTCACAAAATTTCAGGAAAAGAACATCTGGCCAACCTTTAAGTAAATTCTTTATGTAAACATAACACCATCTGTATCAAAGCTGAAGTTAAAAAAAGGATGGCTTCTAGATATTGATAATGATCCTAAACACACTTCAAAATCCACAAAAGACTACCTCAAAAGGCACAAGCTGTTGGTTTTACAATAGCCTTCACAGTCCCCTGATCTGAACATCTTTGAAAATCTTTGGCTAGACCACAAAATAGGAGTGCATGTAAGATGACCCAGGAATCTCACAGAACTGGAAAAATTTTCCAAAGAAGAATAGATAAAAATCCCTTAAACAACAATTGAAAGACTCTTGGATAGCTGCAAAAAGCATTTACAAGCTGTGATATTTTCAAAAGGAGGTGCTACTAGGTACTACTAACCATGTAGGGTTCCCAAACTTTTGCATTGGACCATTTTCCTTTTTGTAATTTTTAAAATGTAAAACATGAAAATGTATTTATTTTTTCCTGAAATACAAAGGAAATGTGTCATCTTTAACTTTTGGCCTTTTAGAGATAATTTTATCTTCAACTTATTTAACTATTCACAATAACAGTAATTTTAAACAGTGGTGCCCAAACTTTTACATGCATGGAGAGCCTGTGTGTTGTGACTGTCACACAGCCGTGACACATGCCGAACAGCTGATTATAGGGAGCACTCCAGGTATCCGGGTTCCCGATGCAGCTTCTTTGGT
>VIAB01003625.1:0-14585 GCA_009801035.1 Oophaga pumilio
TATTGTAAATGGTGGATCCTGTGTTATCTACTGTATATAGAAATCATTGTAAAAGGTGTCAGAAAATAACTAATTTTCCATAAATCATCGTGACCAAAATATTTGTTTAGTACAATTTAAACCAGATGAAACGAGCGCTGGAATGAAATGTGTGACGCTTCAGTATAAAAGTATCTCACACATTGACCGTTGCCATGGAAACTGCATACATTGATGGTTCCATCACTTCGGCCGTTGTGGCTGAGAACACTTCCCGACATACAATGTATCGTGTTGGTGTTGTGTGAAGTGCAGTTTCAGGACATCATCTGCGTGCGGCGCCTTATGCCTCACGGAAGAGTGAACAGGTGTCAGCCTACAGGTTTACATGACTGCTGGGTCCAGAATACGGGGTTGGTTTAATTACTTGTCGTTATTAAAGATAATTGTATTTTAATATCACTTTGAAGAGGATTTGTCAACAGGTCACAAGTCGGCAGTTTTTCTCTTATTTTATTCCTGCTGTTCCCGAGTATTTCAGTTTTTTGTGTTTCTAAATCCCGCCGTTCGGGTCCAGAGATACACAGATATAGTTATAGACCTTTATATTTAGTGCAATATTCGATTACCTAATCTTTTGGAGATTCACTCATTTTTAGTTACCAGTAGTCCTGAATTTTTGGATACAACATTAGTAAATTGGGGCTGTACAAGGCCAGAAGGGGATGTGATTTATGGAAAACTTACCCTAAAGTGGGTGATCCCACTCGGTTTGTGGAAGTTCTTAAAAGGCTAAAGTTAAGGGCTACCCACACATACTGTACATACAAGCTCCCCTTTTGAGAAAGCACTGTCGCGAAACGCGCGTCAGGGGGCCGCTGGGGACGCACTATCCGAACCAATTGATATGGGTAAGAATTTATGACTCCTATATGTGATACATTATTGCTTATTATTACCATTGGTGGCTTGATGGGCCTTTTTGTGGATTTACCTATATAGCATGATGTATACATATTACTTGCACTATTTTAGTACTAAAGCTTTATGATTTAAATATACCCTGGTTACCTACAGTTAGTGCAACCCCCATGTTCATACCTGCAGTTTATCTCCTCCTTTTTCTTTTTTATTGTCTTGTTAGCCATTATTGTTGGCATTGTATTTTTTCACTAATAAAGTCTTTTGTATTTTTATAAATGATGTTGTCTATACTCTATTTTTTTGGTATATTATATTGACTCTTTGGAGTAGTTCATCTCTTACATATGGGCCATTGGGCCAAATTTGGGATGAAGCAATTTTGCTTCAACATTACTATATTCATATTATTGTATATGACGTTGTGTTTCAATACAAGCTGCAGGGCAGAAAGGGGTTAAATAAAAATAACAACAATAATAACAGCAATGATATGAACAACATTATTATTATTATTATCTTTTCGCAGTCACCACTAGAGGGAGCACCCTTCATACAGATTTCCTGTGGAGCCAGTTATACATCTGCCTTCAGTAAGCGCCTCCTAGTGGTGGCTGAAGGCAGTCAACATTTTTATAATTTAAAGGGATTGTACACCTCTGGGAAATATAGATTTTTTTTTACTTTAATCCTTGTATTTGGGTTAAAAATCTTTTTTTTTTTTTGCAATTGGGTTTCTTTTACAGGCTCTTTGTTTCCCTCCCTGTGATCTGTGGTCATAACTCAGTTAAGAAGAGTTAAAAAAGAGAAAGTTAGAAATTCTGCTATTGTATCATCAAAATTAGTTCACTGACAAATTCTCAGTTAACTCATTCTGCAGCCAGCAACACAGAGGTTATAGAAGACAAACGGTGCAATATTTTTTGCTGAAAAAATTCTTTTTAGCCAAAAATTAATGTAACTAAGTGAGAAAAAAAATAAAGTTCCCAAATGTGAACATCGCCTTTAGCTGTATGTCTGTGTCGGGGGTTTGTAGCTCTGTATCAGTCCTGCTTTTCCTAAATATCTGTACTTACTGTAATGGATGGAAATGTGTACCCAGAAGAAGGGTCCTGAGCCCATGAGCCGGTGACCCATCATTATTCTCCGGGGCTTATTTCCTACTTATAAAAGTTTACAGTGGGAATAATCTCTATTTTATGGAAATGTTAGCGGATAAATGACCATTGATTTTGTAATCGTAGAATAGTCTCTCTGACGCCTTTATCCAGTGCGGGGAAAATAAGTAAATAAGTCAACGCAAAATATATCAAGGATTTGATAGATCAGAAATTGTATTGAATGAGGAGCCTGAACGCCGGTGATCAACGTGGCCAATGGACGGAAAGAGATACGAGCCGCTCATTTATCATGAAATAGGAGAGATCCCGCAGCCCCGGGACACCGGGAATAGGGGAAACGTGCTCTCCAACAACAGAATCCCGGGAGTCAATATCCTGATGTGGAGAATCCATCATTTTAAGCAAATTTACTCTGTGTAACCTCACCCTCGACTTCAATAACTCGACTTTTTTCTTGCCTCTCTACAGACCATAGAGGGATTTAATTCTATTCTTTTTATTGTTTCAGTGGATAGAAAATGGAAAAAAATCAAATAATTTTGTAATTTAAAAAAAAAAAAATCCATTGTTTTCGGTATACAGCTCCTATGCAGAGTAACAAACCGAAACAAAGGACGGTTAATGGGGGCAGGGTACCGCTATGTGGAGATAATCAGAATATTCAGTGAATTAGAGTGATAGCCCTGCAACCGAAAGACAGGACAAGGGAAAGCAAACAAAAGAAGAAAAAACAGCCATAAAGTCCAAAAAGGTAATACTGTAAAAATATAATGTTTATTAATGATAAAATACAGGAATAATAATAGTAGCAAAAGAATCAATGTGTGGAAAGCAGGAAAGATGTGTATCTTTGCACCGTGTTAGTCAGTAGATAGAATATTCAGAATTGAGAGTCCTCAGTGGTTGATACCTTTTAATGGCTAACTGAAAAGATGGTAACAAATTGCAGCTTTCCAGACAGGAGCGTTCAGCTGTATGTATTTCTATGCAGCCGCACGCTCTGGTCCGAGTGCCGGCGGCAGTGCTGGGTATTGACATGCGAGACTTGTGCAAGTTTCTTGCATGTCTGACCCTGGCCTTACAGAGGTAGTGGGGTCTCACTCTCCAGACGGCTGGCTCCCCAACGCGCGTTTCGGCACATTGCCTTCGTCAGTGTCATACAGTGCACACATAACAGTACTATCACTGCCCAGATGGGACCACAATATAGTGCACATTAATAGTCTCATATAATGAGTCCATAGCTGTACTATGAGTACCTAAATAAAGCTGCCATATAGTGCACACATACTAGTGTCATACAGTGCACACATAACAGTGATCAAATACCGTTACCCAATAGAACTTTCCCTGAATTGAGTGCCTGGAGGTGCAGATAAAACCTCACACAGCTTCCGAGCTTTGTAATAAAAGGTTTCCGCCGTTCATTAGCCGATCCCCTGCTCCCCGAGGATTTGCAGGAGGCAGAAGTCTGAGTGAATTGTTACTGATCTTGAATCGATATGGCTTCCAGTGGTAATCAATTCCTGAAGGTAAATGCCTCCTTGTACAGTAAGTTGCCCTTTGAAGAATTTTCTATAAGTCGTGTTTACTAACACGGCGCGAGGCGGCGATCTGTGGGGATTCTATAGATCAATCCTTCTAAGGCAACCTGACATCTGCAGCCGCGAAGCCGCCACTTAAGACTCACATTTTATTGAATAGGATTCAATTAGTCCTGAACCACTGAAATGAGATGTGTGACCACTCATGTCACATCGGCGGATTATGCTCGGGGTGGCGGTGCCTGCGCTCACCTGGGAATATACTGCTCGATAGACTCGGTATACCGCTGCAGGGAGACGGTATTACTGTATATCCATCTCCCGGCCATGAGATTACGGGAAGAACAGCTCCACTGCTGTTAATCTAGATATTATGTCACATTTATCTCATGCGTTGCTGTACAGTCTAGCACACTGGTTGATGAATATAATGGGAGCTCGGCAGTGAAGACTGACACAGGGGTGTAGCTTCCCCAACCGCAATAAAAAATTTAAAAGAAAAAGGCGTCTGATGTTTTGTAACTAAAATTTTATGCACAAGCTTCACATACTTTGTGTTTTAATTTGTCACCATTTTCAAGATCTCTGCTTGCTTTCTGGGAATGTTCCATATAAGATTCAATGTTGGGAATAACTTTTTTTATTTAATTAAACTTTTGACATGTCTGAGTGACATGTTAGATGTATTGATTGGTGGAGTCCAGGATGCTCAGACCTCCACTGATTACTAATACACAGGGGTAGAAGTGCTCAGACCACCGATTGTCAAGGATAATGGCAGAGGGAATAGTGCAGATCCCACCGCTGCCACCAGTTTGTCAGGGAGACGCACCACCGCTGCCTCAGATCGTCAGGGCGAGATGAGTGATGGACGAGGCCGCGGCTGCTTCCACTACTAGCACGGTTATTTCGGATGCAAATCCCCAATAATCATCACTGACCACTGGCTCAAGAGAGTCTGAGATAACTTTTTTGAACAGAGGAAGCCCCTGCAGTTCTCCGCCTCTGAGTATATGAATCCTAGACTTGGTGGTTGTCTCTCAGCAGATCCCTTGTTGTAATTACCTGTTCACGGTAGGAGGCCCTACCTCAATGGAGGTCGAAGTGTCGGCTCTTCCTCACTTTCCCAGTTATAATTAATCCCATATGTTCAATATGAGGATGATATATCTCCTCTCCAGAGATGTCTGTATGGATTTTATATATATATTTTTTCTCTATGATAAGCGCCGGCTCTGTCTACAGGTTGTGTCTGGTATTGTAGCTCAGCATCAGTGATAAATGGTACAAAAACTGCAGAACAACACGTAACACGGAATCATGGAAGGAGCCGATTTTGAAGAAGCAGACATTTTTATTTTTTAAATTCTGGACAATCCCTTTAAGGAATAACCATCATATTCCATCTATATAAACAATGGTGCCCACTGAGCTCTATTAATTGGCTGTAGATGAGCTGCAGTACCTTGCTCTGCCTGCAGGGACCCCCATGAATTTGACTTTCTATACATCTGCACCCCATGAAATAATGGGGGTGATTGTCATTCACCATTTATCTCCATCCCTGGGTATTTAGATATGTAAACTGAGCGCCGGCCGGGAGCGCGGACAGATGATCCTATTAACCCAGGTTAATTAAGAAATATCTTTATGCGCCATACAGCCGCTATTAACACCGTCACCTTCTTATTCTGCCGCTTGCACTTTCCTTTTCCTTCATTAATAAATATTTTACATTGAAATTTCCCTGAATCCATTTCCAGTGACCTTTTCTTTCTTAAGATGCGCCTGGAACGGACTTCTTAATGAAAGCCGGTGTTTGTGGCGCTCTCATGTATGCGCTCATTGTCTGAGTAGTTATCTGTTTCCTGGCGAGACACCTGTGCGTAAATCCTAATTCAGTCCATTAGTCAAGAGCCGCCTGTGATATTCCTCCGGGCTTATAGCAGCGAGCCGGCTAGTCACAGCGCCTTCTCTCCAAGGTCTCTGGAGCGTTGGAAGCATGACCGGCATTCTACACAGCGCTACATGCAATATGGAAATCTTACTTCTACCAACCTCCAGGACCAAAAATGGCTGCTCCTGCGCCCCAATACAAAATCAGTCCCAGAGCCTCCCACCTACCAAGTGCCATTATGATACTGAGGACCTTGGGCTCCCGCCAGGCACCAGTGGCCTCTATATCTGTGCCCAGACCTGGCTTTCACCCTTTAATCCCTATGCTGGGATCTGGACTTATGGTGGGGACCCGGGGTTGAGTCCACGGAGAGGCTGATGGCTGGGGGAGCAGGCTGTCAGAGAATGACCAGAAAGCTGGGTCAGTTCCCAGGTCAGGATAAGAACAAAGTCAAATAGTAGAATGATCAAAACGTGAGCCAAACGTCAGCAGCCGGATATCGCACGCAGGACCAAGGAAGCAGAGGTACCAGGAATGAGACAAGGTCAGGATAAACCTATAACTGGCACTGGGGTTCAGATAGTGCAAGGTCTTACCCGAGGCTCAGAGCAGGGAGTTAATGAGACACAATATGAGGACCAATCTCACAAGCTGGATGGCACCACAAGTCCCAGAATGCTAAAGAGTAGCAGAAGGTGCGACTACAGGCAACTATAGTTACAATGTTACTCTGGGAGAGTCTTCTGAAGTTTTTCTGGCCAAAGCCGTTCCTCTTTCTAGAGACCACCTCCCCAAATGGGCAATTTTAACCCAGAACACAAGAATCCGAAACAAAAATTGCTGGTTTCCCGGAGGTTTTGGACTGTTTCAGTGGAGAACAGAAGATTTGCCGAGTCTTCTGGGAGTCTAGGAGGTCTCGCTTTTATCCGGGACCCTCCCAGACATTGGCCAGAGAGTTGGCAAGTGTGATTTATCCAATGGTGCATGTACAGTAGTAGTGGCCTAAATGTTTGGAAGAACAGAGGTCACTGATTGACTGCAGCGGTGATGTTCTGTCTGAGCTGGAAGAGAGAGAGCTAGGAGATGGTATCCTCTGGCTCAGATGGAACATCAGAACTGCAGCCAATCATTGGACACTGATTAGCTGCAGTGGTCACATGACAGCCCACACTGGAAGAGGAAGAGAGGAGACTGGTGGGAGACTAAGACAGTATAGGAACAGTGAGGGTCCGGGAGGTGAGCATTATTTTTTTTAAATCCTTAAGTCAGTAAAAGGTGGGTGATTCAATTTTGCCAGAAAAATCAACATATTTTGTTGCAGATTTGATTGCATGTGTTTGTGAATTTGCTGTGGAATTAATCTGTAGAAAACAGGACGTGTGTGGACTTAGCCTGAGGCTTCGATTCATCAAGCAGTTTTTGCCAAAATTCTGGTATAAAACGGCTTGAAAAGTCAAGAGATTTTTCTGTCTGTGAGATAGACAAAGATCATAAGATTGAGAGTCCCCTGTACATATAAAGCGCTACTGAGCATGTGCAAACAGTGCGTCATTAACTGTCTGTTGGAATGGTGGTTGCACATGCTCGGTAACACGTTGGCGTTTAGCCCCCTCACTCTCAGAATAAGTGGATGTCTCAGCAGCCAGACCCCCAGTGATCATAAAACTAACATACAGGTCCTTCTCAAAAAATTAGCATATAGTGCTAAATTTCATTATTTTCCATAATGTAATGATTAAAATTAAACTTTCAAATATTTTAGATTCATTACACACCAACTGAAATATTTCAGGTCTTTTATTGTTTTAATACTGATGATTTTGGCATACAGCTCATGAAAACCCAAAAATCCTGTCTCAAAAAATTAGCATATTTCATCCGTCCAATAAAATAAAAGTGTTTAAAAAGAAAAAAAGACAACCATCAAATAATAATGTTCAGTTATGCACTCAATACTTGGTCGGGAATCCTTTTGCAGAAATGACTGCTTCAATGCGGCGTGGCATGGAGGCAATCAGCCTGTGGCACTGCTGAGGTGTTATGGAGGCCCAGGATGCTTCGATAGCGGCCTTAAGCTCATCCAGAGTGTTGGGTCTTGCGTCTCTCAACTTTCTCTTCACAATATCCCACAGATTCTCTATGGGGTTCAGGTCAGGAGAGTTGGCAGGCCAATTGAGCACAGTAATACCATGGTCAGTAAACCATTTACCAGTGGTTTTGGCACTGTGAGCAGGTGCCAGGTCGTGCTGAAAAATGAAATCTTCATCTCCATAAAGCATTTCAGCCGATGGAAGCATGAAGTGCTCCAAAATCTCCTGATAGCTAGCTGCATTGACCCTGCCCTTGATGAAACACAGTGGACCAACACCAGCAGCTGACATGGCACCCCACACCATCACTGACTGTGGGTACTTGACACTGGACTTCAGGCATTTTGGCATTTCCTTCTCCCCAGTCTTCCTCCAGACTCTGGCACCTTGATTTCCGAATGACATGCAAAATTTGCTTTCATCAGAAAAAAGTACTTGGGACCACTTAGCAACAGTCCAGTGCTGCTTCTCTGTAGCCCAGGTCAGGCGCTTCTGCCGCTGTTTCTGGTTCAAAAGTGGCTTTACCTGGGGAATGCGGCACCTGTAGCCCATTTCCTGCACACGCCTGTGCATGGTGGCTCTGGATGTTTCTACACCAGACTCAGTCCACTGCTTCCGCAGGTCCCCCAAGGTCTGGAATCGGTCCTTCTCCACAATCTTCCTCAGGGTCCGGTCACCTCTTCTCGTTGTACAGCGTTTTCTGCCACATTGTTTCCTTCCAACAGACTTCCCATTGAGGTGCCTTGATACAGCACTCTGGGAACAGCCTATTTGTTCAGAAATTTCTTTCTGGGTCTTACCCTCTTGCTTGAGGGTGTCAATGATGGCCTTCTGGACATCAGTCAGGTCGGCAGTCTTACCCATGATGGCGGTTTTGAGTAATGAACCAGGCAGGGAGTTTTTAAAAGCCTCAGGAATCTTTTGCATGTGTTTAGAGTTAATTAGTTGATTCAGAAGATTAGGGTAATAGCTCGTTTAGAGAAACTTTTCTTGATATGCTAATTTTTTGAGACAGGATTTTTCGGTTTTCAGGAGTTGTATGCCAAAATCATCAGTATTAAAACAATAAAAGACCTGACAAATTTCAGTTGGTGTGTAATGAATCTAAAATATTTGAAAGTTTAATTTTAATCATTACATTATGGAAAATAATGAAATTTAGCACTATATGCTAATTTTTTGAGAAGGACCTGTATATCCTGTGAATTGGTGATATATGCTCTTTATGGGATAACCCCTTTAAGCTGCAGTACCAAACATGGCCATGGTGGTCGAGGGTGGCGCTGTTTTTTTTTCTTTTATTCACAACTTCAGAACGCCCATTGAAAAGTAGAATTTTTAAGCCCTCGTTACTTCCTAAGCTCCGGTCGGCCCAGGAACTTCACATCACGGTCGGATCTTTTCAGATTTGCTTTCAGTGTTAAATATTTCAGTGAATGGAGTGAACATTGCTCAGAATAAAGCCGGATTCATTGACTTCCTATAGTCATACATTAATTCAGGTTCCTTATCTATGTTCAGTGAATATTTCCAGAACATATTTCATTTAATTAATATGAACCCTCAGGGATGAATAACTATTAATTGCCCAACACTTTAATGTTTCAATATGTAGAATTTCACAGTCCGAACGAGCGCCAATACAGCGAGCGACACAAAATCCAATTAAGAGGCTTGATGTTAAATTGTCCATCTGTATTCATGCCAATACCGGCGACGAGGACGCGGGTTTCAATTAGTTTTGTGTTTCTACACCTAAAAATAAAGTTTTAGAAGCTTCAAGAATAAAATTTGCAACAATTTGCCGACAACATTCCACTGAATAATCTGTACCTTGGAGAGCAGTGCACGGGGTCTGTGGGGGTCTCGGAGCTGGCGCCCACCTACATTTAAGGAGATCTGCCATTTTTTCTTGTAATGAACACATTTTCTTTATTTTTCATCTGCTTTTAAACCAATGATTTTTATTGAATTTTTCATCTGCTTTTAATTTCTGATTGTAAATTCTATTTCTATACGTGATAATGGGGTCTGAGCTGTTAACAGCACTTTCAGATTTGCTTTACAGCAGCTACATGGGAATCAGTAGGCTGGGAATGTTTATTGACTTCTATGGGAGAGTGTTCTGGGCATGCTCTGTGTCACTCTGCAGACAGGGAGAGGAGGAGGTGAGCTGTGACATCACCTGTTGTAATTGGCGTATTTGTCCAGTGTTCTCTCCTATCTCCATTGCTGAGCTGTGAGCCCTGACATGCCTGCTTCACCATAAAAATAACTGCTGCATTCCCTGCCTCTGCTTTTATACAGGCTCTGATAATCTCTCCTGATTGGCTCGGCTATACCATGTGATGTGATAGCTGTAAGGTATTATTGGGAATCCGTCCATTGTGGCAGGTGCAATAGTCGGCAATATGCAATAATAGTGGCAAGCATTTTTTTGGTGATTTATGGGAATCAAACTGCAATTAGTAAGAATTTCATAAAAATTCAGCACAAATTCGATTGGCATAAAAGCAAATGTCTCATTTCTATCTTCCCCTCTCTTCGTGCAGTCAGGGGTCCTGCGGCGGTTCCCTGCACATCCGGGTGTCTGACGCATCGCTGTGCATCAAAAAACATATTATTTTACATTTGTTTGGGATTTTGTAGGTAAAAGTTAGAAAAGTGTCATTTCCTCCGGCTAATTATACCCTGTAATGTGCTGGTTTCCACAGAAACCACCGTCTCCATCTGGATTCCTCTAATGTTAGACTCTTGTGTTTTCCTGATCATTCTCCTTGGGACGCTCTTATCACACAATTATCTTCTCATTCTATTAAAGTCGTGTTTATTTGTGTCTGTGGCTGCAATATATAGGATCCCATGTGTGGGCTAAATTTACTAATGAAACCTTAAGTCAATGTCCATTTTTTACATGATCTTTTTGTTATTTCTAAACATTTACAATATAATTAATTACTTGATTTATCTTTGTAGTTTTCCTGATACAGAGCTCCAAATTCTCTGCATATTACAATAGAAGTAAATGGTAAAAATATAACCACCACTAGAGGGAGCTGAGGAGCTGGCTGCATACTGTTCAATACATATACCGTATGCACTGAGCTCCACCTAGTGGAGATAATGGAGAATGCACACACTTGGAAATGTGTTATGTCTCACCTGGCAACATTGATCCTTGAAGGCAAGCCCCTGATCCCAGAGAATAGATTTTAATCAGCATGGACAGGTGGTGCTGACACAGCAGAATGGAGGAATGACTGAGCATGGGCAGACCATGATGATGCAGAGAAGAAAACTGGTTGTAGATTTGTAGGCTGTAGAGGCTGGATGGTAGCTGGAGGAATGGAGGCTGTAAAGACTGGAGGCTCAGCATAAGAAGTCTAATAAATCAGATGGCACAGAAGAGGAGTCTCAATGTAGCAGAGCTGAGTAGGTTATCAGACTCACAGCTGAGATGGAGCAGAGTTGAGTGATGTTTCAGCATCCAGCTGAGCAGCTAAAAACATCGAGTATTACAGCGGCAGCAACGTGGATGAACGAATACTATCCACATGCTGTGGAAATTGACATGCGGCGTGGATTGTAAATCTGGGGGTTGTCACTTCATGTCACACAAGGCACAATCCGCTGCAAACCTGCAACTAACTCTGTGATACAACCTGCAAATGTGTGAACGCACCCTGAGCCTTCATTCACATATTGTAAGTGTTTTTATTGTGGTCTTTATTTTTTTTTAATTTTGAAACATTTTTTTCCTAGCACGTGTTGAAAAAAGTCCAATGCAATTTACAGACGCTTGAAAACCCGCTGCATGTGGTGGAGTCAATAATGCATCACGGACTTTCGAGTAACATCTCGCTGCACGGACGGAAAAATTCATGTAAGGTTTTAAAAAAAAAAAATCAATAAAAAACATGAAAATGGGGTAAAAATATGACCGTTCCCTCTAAGTGCTTGCTTAACCCCCTTTTCCTTTATTTTCAGGTTATCGCCTGGGAGCCATGCACAGGTCTGCCCATAATCAGAGCGCTGGGGGCAAGTGATGGGTAAGGGGTTAAGCAATGACGGCCATAACACACACCGCTGCCGGGGACACAGCGTTCAGAGTGGTGCACTTGGGACGTAGGACACGGGGGGTCCGGCAGTGGAGGACCCCTTCACTATCCCTACATCCCGTGTAATTGCCTAGCGCAGCATGGAGGTAATCTCTGCTCTCCCATAGCACCTGGTTATAATATGCAGGAGTGTGGGTGTAATCTGAACAAGTCGCATGCCGCCTCTCTCCATCTGTGCCTGGTGCTTATGTCAGCTCCTCCGTGTATTGAGAAGCCAGCGGGATTAACCCCTTCGATTCCAGGCAGCGCTGTTCTGCTTCCCATCCCACGCTGCGCTGACCTGCGGCCGATTATTACAGATACCCGCGCCCCCCGGACGCGTCCTCTGCTGTGATATCCTCCATATTACGCGACGTTTGAGTCACTTAGAATTGACGGTTACCTATCCTGACATTCTCCGTGTTCCCGTTCCGCTTCGCAGGTCCCTGATCAGTCATCTCCATGAGCGCGCATCAGGAATAAATGAGCAGAAAACGAAGGGATTCGCGGCACGACAGAGACGGATGGACGCGAGACGTTCCTATAGGATTCCGCAGTCCTCTTCGATTTTTTTTTTTCCTTGACCCACAATACAAAGTAGGATCAAATCAGGACATGTCCTCAAAAAAAATGAGAAATGGCCGATTGATTGTATCGGGATCTTTTACAACAGAGGAAAATTGATAAATTCTTCCTTCGCACGATTTATTTTAGTTTTTGGCTTGTAATAAAATCTCATGAAATAATTTCAATTATGATTTTTCTAATATCCAATGTTGCTACATATATAAAAAGCCTAATTCTGAAATCTTGTAGTTTTCACTCTGAGTCTAAACTGATATTTCCTGTTCTGTCCATCACAGCCCCCATTATATAATATGATGTCCCCCACAGTCCTCTATACAGTATAGTCACCACAGCCCCCAATACAAGGTCCCCAACAGCCCCCAATACAGTATGGTCACTCTCTTGTTATGTCCCCACAGCCCTTTTTGCAATGTCCCCATAGCCAGCCCCTCTTGCGATGTCCCCACAGCTGCTCTTATGTCCCCACAGCCAGCCCCTTATGTTCTCATAGCCAGCCGCTCTTGTTATGTCCTCACAAGCCCCAGGTATAATGGATACTCACCTAATTCGGCCTCACTGTGCAGCACAACTCCGTCTCCTCTTCCATCTGGTGCAGCAGTGGGCACTGCATCGCAACGTCCTCTGCATGCACCGGAGTTCCCGGCTGATTACAGGTAGGCAGGAGGTAGCACCCTATGCAGGTGCCTACCCCTCGTCCTGGCCCTGAACGGAGGATCTTGATGGGTTAAAAAATAAAAAAAAATATGCTCACCTGTCCTGCTTCCACAGCTCCATGCATGGTTGTCTCCTGGCTCCATCTGGTCTTCATCTTTTTGGGGTTGACTAGGTCTCACATGGTCACGTGGGGCGCTGCATGTACCACTGATGTCAAACACAGGCATTGCGACCCATTTGACCGCGTGAAGCTTAGACCCAGAGTATCTGGTCCAAAAATGGACCAATATAAAGCAGGTGGAGGACCGGACGGGAGCTGCGGCACCATAACAGGTGGGAACCTGTCACTGCCATCATCTGTACTCCAAATAAATACATTCTGATAGCAGCCGAAGGCAGCAAATAGACTGCAGAAAAGTTGGAGTTTGGAAGCCGCTTACACACATTTTTTTTTTTTTTTTTTTTTTACAAGAATGAAGACAAGTCCCCTAATAAAGTGATTTCATAACTTTCCATGGTGGGCAAAATTAATTAAAAATAAATAAAGAAAAGTTTAGTTATTCTTGAAAACAGGGCCCTCAATTATCATGGGTCTGTAAGAAAACTTTTTTTGGACCCCTACTAGGCTCCAGGGCCCGAGTGTGACTGCAACCGCAGCTGCCTCTGCTGGTGGGAGGGGAGTATGGAAGATGGGTGTTGTGGCGCTGCATCACTGCTCCCCCTGCAGGCCAGTTGGCACTGATTATACCCATACGAATGCTCGTAATATGCAGAAAGCCGGTAATTATAAGGCGGAGAGAATGTTCCATCTTCCTTCGAACACTCAGTAACATCTAATTCCTCGTTATCAGCGAATGAACACAGAAGATTTCTGGAACGACACATTTGTTTCCCCGGGAAGCTGACAGCTCCCTCCAGAGACCGCGCCAGCCCAGAACTGGGACTCGTATCAGCTGCTGCTCCCCTCCCTGCGTCCATGTGGCAACTGTATGTACAGACTGGAAAATAAAATCTGTGATTCCCGGGAAGAATCTGTACTGGCAGCTTGTGGGAACACGATGTAACAGAAGCCGGGGCCCGGAGTCCCCGCTGCCCGCTGCCGCTAGGTCACAGCGCCGGCTGCACCGCTATTATATTGTCCGCCTGCCCCGAGGCAACTTTTATTTCATTACATTTATATATTTTTCCCAAATTATAAGGCCCAGCTCTGACGCACGTATTTCGAGGACCTGTTCACACAGAGCACATTAAAATGGTGTATTTTCCCCACAATTCTTGAAAAATTTAAGAAAATAGGGATTTTTTTTAGGTCAGTGGCGTAGCATGGAGGGCCCACAAACTGACGACCTGAGCACCAAATTCAATGGGGGTGTCCTCCACTGTCGCCATTGCCAAATAAGCCAGGACTCCTACACTGTGCCGCCTTTTCTTGGCTGCCCCCGGGTGCAGCGAGTAACAGCTCGCCAGATAGTGAGATGTCAAACAACTGGACATAAGGGCCGAGCGAGGTCGGAACACAATTCACGGAGCGGCCGGTGGCCCTCCCGACCCGAGCGTATCAGCTGCATAGAAATACATGACGCTGTCACGCTGGGGTCGGAATAGCCGCCGGCCAGTCTGCGCACTGCACTCAGCTCTCCACAACACCACATACTGATAATGGAGGTGAGGGGCAGTCACCAGATACTGATGAT
>VIAB01003625.1:41038-51787 GCA_009801035.1 Oophaga pumilio
ATTACGTCCAATGGGATTAAGGGGTTAAAGGGAACCTGTCACCAGTTTTGGCCAATACGAGTTACAGCCATCGCCTTTCAGGGCTTATCTACAGCATTCTATAATGTCGTATATCTGCCCCCGATCCGACCTGCAAGAAAAGAAAAATAACTTTTATTATCCTCACCTGCGGGCGGTCTGGTCTGATGGGTGTCGCAGTCCATTTTGCATATTAGCTCTTGGATAAAAAAAGCATGCTTGCAAAATAAGCAATAAACCTTGGGAAAAGGCTTTAGTGAAGTCCAAAATAAGTAAATGAACCCCAGATATTCCCCAGTTCTTTAGGATTTTCACCTTTAAAATTGCACAAATTAAACATCTTATTACGGATTTTCTTCTGGTAGCAGGAGCCTTACCGCGGGAATGATAATATTATATGGAGCTCATCATTGAATCTGACATCAGGAACGTGCCGCTAGCTATGCAGACTTGGCAGACAAGCACCTAAGTCATTTTCTATTTTTTTTTCTAGTCCCCATAAATAAAATACAGGATTTATGAAATCTTTTAACTTGCAAATATTTCTTTACATTTTATAGTATATTATTAGTCAGGATCAAGTCAAGAATAGTGGAGACCCCTGTGCGGAATATATATGGGGGGCCTCATCACGTTTTAGAGCTGGGTGATACTAATGAGAAGACTTTCCTTAAAAGAGTTGAACCAAGGTGAACAGTTATCACTTTTCCTTAGGTGCTTTAATACTGAATTTTCAGAATAGCACTTAGTTGTCTTAGAGCAACTATTGTCAGGCATCTTATCTGTTAGGGGGCTGCTGTCACCCCAAAGATTGTTCCCGGTCTATTTCAAGTCCACTTGCCAACCTTTTCCCTCTCATCTTATTTAGTGCTTATATATTAGTTGTAAATAAGCTCCAACCTAATTTACATCCAATGACAGCTCATGGCAGCCATGTGTGGCTCTCAGGCTCCCTGCATGTGGCTGCCCAGCTGTTGGCATCACTGTGCAGTAGTGGATCCAGGGATGTAATAGCATTACTAGAAGCCATATCTCAAGGGTCACTGGCCATGACTATAACAACCTATTAATTAGGATGGCTTAAGTGGAAACTGTCATATTGAACATGGTGACCCTTAAATGAGCAGGATACAGAGGAGAGGAAGGCAAACAGATTGATATATAGTTTTTCGCAAAAAAAAAAAATCTATATAACCTCCAAATTTTTCATTTTATACTCTGCTGTTTCAGAGCTTGTCAGTCCAGTGGGCGTCCTACTCACTGACAGCTATTGGCTGCCACCATTAGGACCGCCCATCAGACTCTTAAACTTTCAATAAAAGCTTCTTCTGCTCTGCACTATTGAGATAAGACTTCATACTCAATGTGACAATTTAAAGACATCCTGAATATTAATCTGTGACATGACCGATCTAGAGGACTCCTTCTCTTGTGTCTTTTGCTGCTCACAAAAGGTTGGGAACTCCGGCTCTAGAATGTTGCCCATTTTGGATCAAGATAAAAGACAAGGGATGTGATAGATGGTGACATCAGCGAGGAAGGAAGTAGCTATCTCCTCCTCCATAGATTTGTCTCTGCCTATGTGGTCTCTGGAGCATTTCCTGTATTAATTCTACATGTCCCCATGATATTCAGTTTTCTTCATCCGAATTTGTTCTCTTCTAATTTCTTGAAAATGAAATGACTTCTTGGGGTAAAGGAAAGATGTGTATCTTAGTACCGTGTTAGCCAGTAGATAGAAAAATATTTAGAATTGAGAGTCCTCAGTGGTTGATACCTTTTAATAGCTAACTGAAAAGATGGTAACAAATTGCAAGCTTTCGAGACTAGGTACTAGTCTCGAAAGCTTGCAATTTGTTACCATCTTTTCAGTTAGCCATTAAAAGGTATCAACCACTGAGGACTCTCAATTCTAAATATTTTTCTTGGGGTAAAACATTCTTCACCTTCGCCCGGGATGAATCACCGCCACAGTTATAGTTCACATGTTTACAAGCTGTCATTGGACGTTGTGAGTATCTCATTTGTGGAATCTCTTTGAAGTTTTCCCACTCGTATTCCCAGGACGCCTTGAAGTGCGGAGCACAGGTGCCGAACATGAAACAGGTAAGAAAATGAATGAATAAAAGATAATAAATCTGGACAGAGATAACAGCAGAACTAAACTCTTTACTGTGGAGCCGAGGAACCCAGCAGATGACTGCGGTTCATCTAGAGGACACCGCAGCCCAAAAAAGAGATCATTAAAACTGCAAATTGTGCTTAATTCTCCAATTCAACCGGCTCCGTAGAGCAAGATCCAAATTGGAGTCCCCAATGGTGATAAATACAAATAAGTGCAAAGGCACAAAAGAGGGAATAACTAAAAGCTAAATGCAAAATCCTTAAACTTATTGCAAAGAGGCTAACATAAATTAATAAACCGTACTCACCTCTTTGGAGCAGTGGTGCTCCAGCGGTCCTGGTCTCTGTTTACCAGCAGTCAGCAAGTAATATCTGCATCTAGTAAGTTGCCTTATTGTTATTTTGCTTTACTTCCGTCATGACGGCTCACAGTGGCGTAACTAGAGTCTGCTGGGCGAAATATGGACCTGGGCCCCCATGGGCATGTTGGTCGGATGAATGAGCCCTTGTAACATTCTAGATCCTATAAAAACATATGATTTCACCCCCATATAATGATGTACCCCATCCTGGGCCTCTTGCTATAATAATGTCCCCTATCCTGGGTCCCTTCCTATGATATTGCCTCTCATCCTGGGCACCTTCCTGGTATAATGCTCACCATCCTGGGCCCCTTCCTTGTATAATGTCCCCCAACCTGGGCCCCTTCCACATATAAACTCCCCCATTCTGGGCCCCTTCTTGGTATAATATTTCCCATCCTGGGCCCTTTCCTGGTATAATGTCACCCATACTGGCCAACTTTCTGGTATAATCTCCCCCATCCTGGGTCCCTTCTTGGTATAATGTCCCCTATCCTGCTCCCCTTACTGGTGTAATGTTCCCCATCCAGGACCCCTTCCTGGTATAATGCCCCACATCCTGATATAATGTTAACCATCTTGGGCCCTTTCCTATAATAATGTCCCCCATCATGGGCAGCTTCTTGGTAAAATATCCCCTTACAGGGCTTCTTCCTGGTATAATCTCCCTCATCCTGGGCCTTTTCCTGGTACAATACCCACTATCCTGGGCTCCTTCCTGGTATAATATCCCCCATCTTGGGCTACTTCCTTTTATAATATCCCCCATACTGGCCCCCTTCCTGGAATAATATTCCCCATCCTGTGCCTCTTCCTGGTATGATGTCTCCTTTCCTGGGACCTTTCCTGGTATAATATCACCCATCCTGTAATAATGTTTCCCATCAAGGGCCCTTTCCTGGAATAATGTTAACCATCTTGAGTCCCTTCCACTTCATCCTGGTTCTCTTCCTGGTATAATGTCCCTATTCCTGGTAGAATGTTCCCTTTCCTGGGCCCCTTCCTGGTATAATGTCCTCCCTCATGGGCCTGCTCCAGTAATAATGTTTCCCGTTCTTCTCCAACACATTTAAAAAAAAAAAAAACAACCCTAACCCCTGCATCCACGACACATGGTGTCCTCTTCTACAGCCGGTAAGAGATATTATTATATAGGATATGTCATTAATGTCTGATAGATGCACATTGCACCGAGATGGAGAATGAGTAGATAAAGCTGTTGGTGCATGCGCACTAAGATGTTTCCATGCCCCATCTCAGTGATCGGCGAACGCTATGCACATGCGCGGCCACCTGTCCATTAATTCTCTGCCAGACTGAGGGATCCCCATCCTCCACAGGAGTGAAGGCCACCGCACGTCTGGTTGGGGCATTGCTTTATTCTGAAGAGTTCAAGTCATAGCCACACTTTGGTTGTACAAAAAAAAACCTGAAAAAAAACCCTCATGATGAAATCAGGACGATGGTTTTCCCCTATAGTTTGAGTCTCCAGAATTCATCCCATTTTTCTCATGTACATCTAACAGCAATTAGATTTAATTAAGATAGTTCGATATTATCTCCAAGCTATCTCTTATGTATGAAATGTCAATTGCATCCCATGGGAGTGGATACAATTCCCCTCGCACAACGTAGACTTTCAGACATGTATATGCCGGATAGTAATAGGATGATCCACAAGCTGACCTTGGGATGACAATATTTATGATGTGGCACAAAAATGGTATAAATCAAGAGCACTAAATAGCAGTTGTGTGACCCGCACCCCTCTCGTGTCGGCGCCATTACGCAGAAATCAGTTTATGCATTTTTGGGAAACAAATCACATTTTATACAAATCATGTTATTGTCATTTATTATAATATTCCAGGATTTTATTACATTTATGGCTTCTGTTATGTATCGATGTATGGCAGGGGTCATGGTCAGTGGCAGCCGGTTTGTCATGGGTAAGAAAACTGATTCCACTCAGCTTTTGAAGATCCCTTGAATAAAGTGATCCCACCTCTTGTATTTGCTATGGACTCGTAGGTCGAGGAGAACAGCTCGGACTGAGGCGATGGTGCATCAGATCAGTGGGGACCAGGACAGCAAGAACTGCAGCCCTAGATGCAGCTGGAGGGCGGTGACACACAGGATGAGCAGAGATGTGTATGCAATCTGGTATCTTGCAATAGGGATGCAGATACTCACAGGAACAGCAGTGTTGAAGGTGTGAGCAGCACCATTATTAACAGAGATGGGTTCATAATAAAGTACTTGTTGTGTCAGAGCTGTGAGTCCAATGGCACCTGAATTAAATGGACTGACCTTGGAAGCAGGGCTGTGGAGTCGGTAAGCCAAACCTCCGACTGCAACTCCGACTCCTCAATTTCCATGACACCTACTCCGACTCCAACTCCGACTCCATGACTCCCTCAAACCAGGGCTGTGGAGTCGGTACCAAACCTCCGACTCCAACTCCGACTCCTCAATTTCCATGACACCTACTCCGACTCCAACTCTGACTCCACGACTCCCTCATACCAGGGCTGAGGAGTCGGTAAGCCAAACCTCCGACGATTCAATTTTCATGACACCGACTGCAATTCCGACTCCGAATCCACTAAAATGGGCTTTGACTCCGACTCCACAGCCCTGCTTGGAAGTAATTGTTGGTTGCTGGATTGCAGATGAGTGGAGATGATGAAGAGACACATGGCTGGAGCAAAATCAAGTGTAAACTGATGCAAACTCTGAAAAAGAAGACGATAACTAGGATCTATACTACCTGAATACTCAGGCGACGTCCAGCTGCCTGAGCAGTCCTTCAAAGGTCATGGATAATGAAGTCAGAGGTGGTTCCTTTAGTAATCCAGCACAAACTAGGACAGAAGGAGCTACTCATAGGAAAGGGGAGAAAAGCCCAGTATTGATGCTGGGACAAGCCTAAAGCAATGGTGGATAGACACATCAGATAGATAACTATCAAATATCTTTCTTTCTCATTGGCTATGTTTCCTGCATCCTCCATATACAGGCACAATAGACCCAGGATACTTAATAGCAATAGGGAGATAAGAGTGCTTTGGTAAAGGTTTATCTCCAGTAAAAGAACTGAACATGTTCAAATCCAACATGCCTGATATTCTTTTTCCCCAGACTTGGTGTGGATATATTGTCAGGAAATCCCCAAACATATCAGATCCTTTGACGATCCTGCTGAAAATTGCAACAGATCCATGGCCTGATGTACAATTTTGGCCATTTCCCCTACAAAAACCCAGAAGGTCAGAGGTCAAACGATACACTTCAGGTTTCGGCCGAATACTGGTCCAAAAATTTGTTACACAGAAAGTTGAAAGTTTGCACAAGCTCGATCTTCCTATAGAGCGTTCATCCATCAAGTCGCCATGGCTCGAGATTGAGCCGAAGGCTGTTAACATTTCAAAAACATATTGATTTATTTATTTATTTTTTTCTTGGGTAAGTCCTAAAATGTAAAAGTATAAACCTATTTTTCATACAACGTCTTCTGTAGGATGATCCGGCTGAGGATGGCTTGACATTAACATGGTTTCAACAGATCCATGATAAAATGTCCTGATAGTTTGGTTTAAGATACGCAAGTAAATCGCTTCCTGAGTAGACACTTCTGTGTTGTGAATTGGTTTGGGATAAGTTCTGAGCAGAGGCTCCCTCTGGTGGTTACAAGCGGTACTAATGAGGATTGTGAGGACTGGGTATCAGGTGCCACGGATTGGTCCTATATAAGGGAGTCATTTCCCCATCAGGGTTGCAGGTGAACAATTGTTCTGGTCTGAATCCTTCTTTCCAGTTTCCCTTGTAGCCTGCTGTGTCGTGTCTGCATCTCCTGCTTTCAGATAAGACATTTTCTTATTTTGTGTTTTTGCTATATTTTTGTATTTTGTCCTGCTTTTCTGTGGGGACCTTCTGGTCCCTTCTGGGGGCTTTTGCCCTCTCAGTTTTGTACAGCCACTGATGTAAGTACTTTTGCTTTTTCCAGTTTTTTCAGTGGCTGCTGTTTTCCTTTTGCTGCACCAAGAGAGCTAATTTAGGTGGTAGAGGTCGTGTGATCTCAGGTGATTTTGAAATTAGTATTGTTGGTTTGTTTTCAGGGTTTTTGGAGATTGCAGTAAGTACCCTTCCTATCCTTTTCTATTTAGATAGTTTGGGCCCCAGCGTTTGCTCATACTATTTTCTTACTGTGTTTGTGTTTCCTCTTGTCTAACCGCCATTACATGTTTGGGGGCTTCCTATTGTCTTTGGGGTTCTGCTCCGGGGCAGATAGCTTTCCTATTTCTATCTGCAGGTGTAGATAGTTTCTCAGGCTGTGACGAGGCGTCTAGGACCATCGTAGGAACGCTCCACGGCTACCTCTAGTTGCGGTGGTTAGTCAGGGTACTGCAATCTCATAGTTTCCAACTTCTCTGGTGTATTGCCTTTTTTCCTGCACTCCTCAGTTACCGTAACATAACACTTCTGCGGGCGGATAATTTAGGGTGCAGCCTCCTGGCATTGTTCTGCAGGCAGAATCCTGAGATATTATATTTTTTCTTTTTTCTTATCAAAATTGGCCTGTATGACCTAATTTGATTTGTTGCATTTTTGTACAAATATATTTTGGTGCTCTTCTGACAATTCTCTTCAGATGTGAAAATCCAGTGATAATCTGATCTAATGTAATCAGATCTATTCTAATCTGTTCTAGTCTGATATAATCACATCCAATCTAATCTGATATAATCTAGTGTCATCTAATCTAACGTAATCTAGTATTTTGAAATCTAAACTAGTCTGAATGGGTGTGATTTTTTTTACCTGATTTAATCTTATCTGATTTAATCAACTTTGTTGTAATACAATCTGATCCAATGTGATCTGTTTAATCTACTCTAATCTAATCAAATCTCTTGTAGTCTACTCTATCTCATCTAATCTAATTTTATCTGATATGATCTAATCTAACAGAATCTAATCTGATTTGATCTCATCTAACCCGATGTGAACTAATCTACTCTGATCTAATTTATTATAATCTGATCTAATCTGATATGAAATAATTTCATCTGATATGTTCTAATCTAGTGTAATTTATGATGATTTAACCTGATTGCCTAATACAATCTAATCAGATGTGGTGTAATCTATTCTGATTTAGTCTAATTTTGTTGTAATTTAATTTGATCTGGTTTAATCTAATCTGTTCTAATCTAGTGTAATCTGATCCAATGTGATTTATTTATTTTAATCTGATTGAATCAGATCTGTTCTAGTCTAATCTGATTTTTATCTAGACCTATATAATCGAACCTAATCTGAGCTGTCTAATCTAGTGTAATCCAATCCAAAATTATTTATTTGAATTTGATTTAATCAAACCTAATCTGATCTATTCTAGTCTAATTTAATTTTATCTTATCTGATATAACCTAATCTGATCTGGTCTAATCTGATCTAATTTAGTATAATCTAATCCAATATGATTTATTTGAATCTAATTTAATTAAGTTTTATTAGACTTATTCCGGATTTATCTGATTTTATCTCATCTAATATAATCCATTTTAATATGATCTAATCTGATATAATCTAATCAGATTTTTATCTAATTTGGTATAATTTAATTTAATCTGATCTGCGCTAATTTATTCTGATGTAGTGTAATAGAATCTGATCTGTTCTTGTCTTTTCACAGCATGGCCAACTTCACAGGAAATCAGTAATAATCTGGATTAGAATAATCTCCATGAAGTTGGCCACTTTGCATTTATCTGGAGATTCAACCTCCTATCGTGACCCTGTTATATTGATTATTCAGGAGACGACAATGTTTATCCCTTTTTTTCCATATTTCTTTGTGCTTGTAGCAGTCGATCAGACGCTGAGTCATTAGAGAAGGATTATTGATTATGTCTATTGATTGTATTGGCCGCCTGCAGTCACACGTAGTCATCCATCACGGAGCTCGGACAGTTTGGCGTTTACCAATTACTAGAATATCTGCTCTGGCAGGGCAGCTCCAGGAGAGCTTCTCCGGCAGTGCCGTTCCGGCAGGGCCGCTCCAGTAGTACCTCCACTCTGTTGTGCTGTTCCTCTATAGTTCCTCCAGGAAATGGATAATTTAATAACTAGATGTAATCAGTTGGGGTATGTGTCCCCCCACACTCTAATGCTGCTAAATGTCTTTAAAGAGGATAGCCGGAATGAAAAAAAATGAGTTGTAAAAGAGCAGGCCATCAGGAAAAACACTGGGAAACAAACAGAGCGCACTAGGTGTCAGGATGAAGGATAAGGAAACTTGCTCATCTGAAGAGGTTGTGATTGCACAACTATTTCTCAGCATTATAACCAGTTGCTGCCTGCCAAGGGTTAAAAACCAGGAAACTATTAAAAGGAAAATGATGGTGATTTTCTGCAAATTCCACAGATGAAACAGGACGCCCAGGATGAATCAATATGCGGTCATGCGGTTTTTATTGTCTTCACGTTTCGAAGTTATCCAACTTGTTCTTCAGGATCGAACCACAGTAAAGAATCCACAGACAACCAGTCTTATAGAGGGCACTAGTCTTTGAAAAAAGAGTTTGTTGTTAGAAAAAACACCTTCATTTTCCTTTTAATAAAAAGCAGACAATGTAATAACTTAAAAAGAAACATAACTCGCCCCGTCGGTGCACCGCCCTTAAATTTCCTGATGACCCCATAAAAGGGGTTATTCGTTGACTTTCAGATTAGCCAACTATAGGTGGCGGTAGAGAGTCCGTTCTCTTCCTTCTGCCATTAGTGGTTGTCACCCTCAAAAACTTATGATTGCGCCAAAACTCAGTAGAGGAAATCCTCAACCCCTGACCCATCGGAAGAAAAGGTTCGGCGTCAGCGGGAATTTTGGAGCAAACATTTCATTCACGGCTCATATTTTGGTTTCTTTGAGAAGCAGATGATGGAGGCGCTCAGCGTTAAACGCTATATGACCGCTATAATTATACCGCGTTATTGAAAATATATTGTTTTAATAACATCTGACATAATATAAACAGCTGCATCTTCGGCGAACGTCGAGGTTTCCATGGAAACTTTTATGTTTCAGTAAAAGATAATCATTATGTTTTTCCTCAATGTACAACACAGCAACAAACAAAATCGCAGGACACCGCAGTCGAGTACAATGTGGAGTCAGTATTGCCAAAGCTGCCAGATGGCGCTGATTTTAAAGGACAGCGAAACTTCCAGAGACAATTTTTTTTCCTTTTACTTAAAATCATTTTTGGAATTGAGGTTTTTTTTTAACATCATTTGGATTTTATAGCCTCTAGGTTGTACTACTGCTAGATACTCAATGAGGTGACTGAGGATCCTTCAGTGAGCTGAAACTGACTTAGCATTTATAATTCTGATCTTCCTTCTTCTGCTCTCATCTCCTCTGATTTATGATCACAAAGTTGTTGTTTTTTTTAAATCAAGAAACTTTTATTGAAACAATTGTAAACATTTACACCAGAACAATTGGTTACACAGGATCAATAATAATCAACACATATATAAGATTTGCAAAAATTTACAACCATTGTTCATTTAATTCAATGATTTAAACCTTATGCATTTTACCCCTCCTATTATGTGTATGCAGTATTATGCAGTATTATTTATTTAGTGATATTATTTGGTCACTATGGGGTGGACTATACAGTATACGGCAGTATCACCTTGTAATGGTATGGTAGTATGACTTTGGCTCAAATGAAAATGGCAAAAAGGGGAGTGGAGGAGAACTGCTGTCTAAAGCCTCTGTCTGTAACACTGGTTCTGTCCACTCTTCAGATTCTTGTTACCCAATAGAAAAGCGGCTGGATGAATTACAATGTATCTAATAATGACTAATAAATGTGCTACTGAGCCTCCAACCTGGAAAACACACCTGGCACCTCTGGTTTTATAGTTTAGAGCTCACCCCAGCGGATGAGAGGTTAAATCCACTGCTCAGGGTGTCAGACATTTCTCAAGATATCATTATGCAGCCAATAAAAATCTATCGATTTCTCATATTTCTCAAACAGCGTTGTATTCAAGGTTAGATCAGGACTCCAGAAAGAAATCACAATAGACTCGCACCTGAAAAAAGAGATCTAAGGAATATTACACTACAACATGCCAAATGCAATGATAAGAGTTATATCTTATATATTATGGGCAGTATTATAATAATTGTACATAAGAGCAGTATTATAGTAGTTATATTCTTGTA
>VIAB01003625.1:64074-87262 GCA_009801035.1 Oophaga pumilio
TTTTTCCTGCACTCCTCAGTTACCGAAACATAACACCACTCCTTCAGTCTATAGCACCTCTGTATACCACCCCTCAGTCTGTAGCACCTCTGTATACCACTCCTTCAGTCTATAGCACCTCTGTATACCACCACTCAGTCTATAGCACCTCTGTATTCCACCCCGTCTATATCACCTCTGTATATCACCCCCTCAGTCTATAACACCTCTGTATACCACCCCCTCAGTCTATAGCACCTCTGTATTCCACCCCCTCAGTCTATAGCACCTCTGTATATCACCCCCTCAGTCTATAGCATCTCTGTATTCCACCTCTCAGTCTACAGCACCTCTGTATACCACCCCTTCAGTCTATAGAACCTCTGGATACCACCCCCTCAGTCTATAGCACCTCTGTATACCACCCCTCAGTCTATAGCACCTCTGTATTCCACCCCCTCAGTCTATAGCACCTCTGTATATCACCCCCTCAGTCTATAACACCTCTGTATTCTACCCCCTCAGTTTATAGCACCTCTGTATTCCACACCTCAGTCTATAGCACCTCTGTATTCCACCCCTCAGTCTATAGTACCTCTGTGTAGAACACCGTCAGTCTATAGCACCTCTCTATACCACCCCCTCAGTTTATAGCACCTCTGTATACCACCCCCTCAGTCTATAGCACCTCTGTATAGCACCCTGTCAGTCTATATCACATCTGTATTCTACCCTCTCAGTCTATAGCACCTCTGTATACCACCCCCTCAGCCTATAGCACCTCTGTATACCACCCCCTCAGTCTATAGAACCTCTGTATACCACACTGGCGGACAAAGTCAGAAAAGGGCCCATGTGCAAGAACAACACATGGGCCCTTTGCAGCCCAAGATCTCCTAAAAATGCAAAATTGCACCTGCTTTTGGGCCCCTGTGCGGCTGCACAGGTTGCACCAATGATACGTATGTTCACCCCCTCAGTCTATAGCACCTCTGTATACCCCCTTAGTCTATAGCACCTCTGTATACCACCCCATCAGTCAATAGCACCTCTGTATTCCACCCCTCAGTCTATAGAACCTCTGTATACCACCCCCATAGTCTATAGCATCTCTGTATTCCACCCCTCAGTCTATAGCACCTCTGTATACCACCCCTCAGTCTATAGCACCTCTGTATTCCACCCCTCAGTCTATAGCACCTCTGTATACCACCCTCTCAGTCTATAGCATCTCTGTATAGAGATTGCACATATGATTTTTAAATAATGAATTTTTTTCTTACTGTTAAACACTAGAGATATCTTGTCCGGACACCAGAACGCCCCAGATCCAATCTTAAAGTCATTTGTCACATTGTGGAGATTTCATGAGATGCGGAACTTCAGCAGAAAATCATTATTAACTGATGTCAACTAAAAAAAATGACAGCTAAACAAGCTCCAGGCGGTGAATGCGGCCGGCGGTGTGATAGGGTGACTGCTGGAACATACTTTGTAGTGCCCCCGGAAAATGTCTTGGGGGAGGTTGCTGGGAAAAATATAATGTTGCCTGGAAATTTCACATAGATGTGTGGATTAAATTGTCACATACTGTAATACAATGTAGCGCTAGGACTGTAAATGGCCAAGGGGAAAAGAGAAACATTAACTAATCGGTCATCAATCAACCCAGAAAGAGTATCTATCTATCCTCTCTCTATCTCATATCTATCTATCTATCTATCTATCTATCTATCTATCTATCTATCTATTATCTATCTATCTATCTATCTATCTATCTATCTATCTATTTATCTATTATTTATCTATCTATCTATCTATCTATCTATCTATCTCATATCTATCTATCTATCTATCTATCTATTATCTATCTATTTATAGCATGTCCATTTATTTGCACCACAGGTTCCACATATGTATTTAATATTTGACATCTCATTAATTATATACTGTACAAGCATTCTTCATCTTTAATGCATCCACGCCAATATACATTGCCATTGTCAAATTACTGCCAAACTCCTGAAATTGACTTTAAATTCCCATACACACACTCGGTAAGAGTGCTGCTTCCCCAGAGACACCAAGCATTGATCATCTCCTTTGCATATACATTGATTGCCCAAATCTCTATTCCAAAAATAGATGCACGGGCCCAATGGGATTAAGGTAGCTGAATGCATCTGTTTTGTAAATGAAGCTGTGGAATCACTTGCGGTCGACCATACAAGGAACCACAGTTATAGTATCAGGATTATTAAAATGTTTATACAAGAAAAAAAGATAATCTTTACCACCAGTCTGTTGTTAGATCAATGAACTCTCTGTACTATTTTAATACTCCAGGTAAGGGGATCGACCAATATTATCTGCTTGGGGAAGCTATGTATTATAGACAAATGTATGTAGGAATCAGAAAAATATTTAGAGTTGAGAGTCCTCAGTGGTTGATACCTTTTAATGGCTAACTTAAAAGATGGTAACAAATTGCAAGCTTTCGAGACTACTCAGGTCTCTTCATCAGGCTGAACTAATACAAAATCTGAAGAATCACATATTTATACACAAAAACACAGAAAAAATGCAATAGCTAAGACAAGTGACGTGAAGCAGAATAGTCATTATGGCAGAGGGGATGAGCATAAATATTGGAACAGTTCATAGATAAGGAGAGAAAGTTTTATTACCCTCTGATTGGGGTCTGGTAATGTTTTGTGATGTTTTCACAGGGTATTTGGAGTAAATTCCTTAATTGATGTAATAGGCCATAAAACCATGTGACAGGTTCATTCCAGCATTAAGAGTGTCAAAGGTCACCATCAATTTGTATTCGCAAATTCTTCTCTGTCTCTGAGATGTGAATCTGCTTCTTAGTACCAGTATTTTCATATCTGACATGCTATGATCAGGGGAGCAAAAATGTTTTGCCACAGGTAGATCCATTCTTTTTTCTCTTATTGTGTGGCGATGAGAATTCATCCTTGTTCTCAGTTTTTGCCCGGTCTCCCCCACATACAGACCCCCAGTTGGACATTTAGTACATATAATTAGGTACACAACATTAGATGTGATGCAGCTCACATCAGGACTACAAGATACCAGGTACTTTCAGCTGCATCACATCTAATGTTGTGTACCTAATTATATGTACTAAATGTCCAACTGGGGGTCTGTATGTGGGGGAGACCGGGCAAAAACTGAGAACAAGGATGAATTCTCATCGCCACACAATAAGAGAAAAAAGAATGGATCTACCTGTGGCAAAACATTTTTGCTCCCCTGATCATAGCATGTCAGATATGAAAATACTGGTACTAAGAAACAGATTCACATCTCAGAGACAGAGAAGAATTTGCGAATACAAATTGATGGTGACCTTTGACACTCTTAATGCTGGAATGAACCTGTCACATGGTTTTATGGCCTATTACATCAATTAAGGAATTTACTCCAAATACCCTGTGAAAACATCACAAAACATTACCAGACCCCAATCAGAGGGTAATAAAACTTTCTCTCCTTATCTATGAACTGTTCCAATATTTATGCTCATCCCTCTGCCATAATGACTATTCTGCTTCACGTCACTTGTCTTACCTATTGCATTTTTTCTGTGTTTTGCATAAATATGTGATTCTTCAGATTTTGTATTAGTTTAGCCTGATGAAGAGACCTGAGTAGTCTCGAAAGCTTGCAATTTGTTACCATCTTTTCAGTTAGCCATTAAAAGGTATCAACCACTGAGGACTCTCAACTCTAAATATTTTTCTATCTACTGGCTAACACGGTACGAAGATATACATCTTTACTGTAGGAATCAGATCATCCAAGACATAGGCAGGGCCAGCGTTGGGGGGCAGAAGAAGACTGGGCAATTGCCAAGGGCCCCCGCTCTCTCAGGGGTCCCCAGTGTCTACAGCAAAAATTAGATTGAAAATAGCTGTGCATAATCAATCTAATTCCAGATGTTGAGACTGCTTTAGGACCTTCAGTGACATCACAGTTATGTGATCGTGATGTCACCACTGGTCTTGTACTCTGCAACATCACGAGCATGTGACTGGTCATGTGATCATGATGTCACCACAAGCCCTGTACTGTGGGAGTTTCGAAGAACTGAAGAGGAGACTGGTAAGTATTCTATTGTGTGTGTATGTATATGTATGAGCGTGTGCATGCATGTCTCTGTATGTATGTGCATGCATGTCTCTATATGTATGTGCGTGCATGTCTCTGTATATATGTGCATGCATGTCTCTATATGTATGTGCATGCATGTCTCTGTATATATGTGCATGCATGTCTTTGTGCGTATGTGCATGCATGTCTCTATGTATGTGCATGCATGTCTCTGTATGTATGTGCATGCATGTATCTGTATGTATGTATGTGCATGCATGTCTCTGTATGTGCATGCATGTCTCTGTATGTGCATGCATGTCTCTGTATGTATGTGCATGCATATCTCTGTATGAGCTTGTGCATGCATGTCTCTGTATGTATGTGCATGCATATCTCTGTATGTATATGCATGCATGTCTCTGTATGTATGTGCATGCATGTCTCTGTATGTATTTGCATGCATGTCTCTGTATGTATGTGCATGCATGTCTCTGCATGAGCTTGTGCATGCATGTCTCTGTATGAGCTTGTGCATGCATGTCTCTGTATGAGCTTGTGCATGCATGTCTCTGTGTGTATGTGCATGCATGTCTCTGTATGTATGTGCATGCATGTCTCTGTATGAGCTTGTGCATGCATGTATCTGTATGTATGTGCATGCATGTCTCTGTATTTGCATGCATGTCTCTGTATGTGCATGCATGTGTCCATAATTATGTATTTGAATGCATGTATTTGTATATATGTGCATGCATGTATGTACAGGGTGGGCCATTTATATGGATACACCTAAATAAAATGGGAATGGTTGGTGATATCAACTTCCTGTTTGTGGCACATTAGTATATGGGAGGGGGAAAACTTTTCAAGATGGGTGGTGACCATAGCGGCCATTTTGAAGTCTGCCATTTTGGATCCAATTTTATTTTATTCAAATGGGAAGAGGGTCATGTGACACATCAAACTTATTGAGAATTTCACAAGAAAACAATGATGTGATTGGTTTTAACATAACTTTATTCTTTCATGAGTTATTTACAAGTTTATGACCACTTCTAAAATGTGTTCAAAGTCCTGCCTGTTTATATAGGAATGCTCGGACTTGACACATAATGTGGTGGTGCACCATCTTGCTGGAAAAACTCAGGGAATGTGCCATCTTCAGTTTCCTGGAAAGTGGATTGGTCGTCGTGGGCCACACAGACGGCGCCTCTACTCTGGACCCCAAGCTCTTGCCAGGACCCTTGTCCTCTTTGCACCCTGACAGAGGATCCTATATTTTTCTTAGCCCTAACCGGGATTTTTTACACTTCTCCACTGTGGCCTTGCTTCTATTTTCTTCCCCTTCCTAAGTGAGGTTTGAAAAAGACCCATTATTGGGTTGAAACGTTACCTCGGCACACTATTATTTTCTCTGTGGTGACCTTAATAAATTTACCTATAATTTACATATAAAAAAGCATATCTTGAGTGCGGCTGTTTCTTCATCTATAGGACTGTGTTAGAAGACGCCGGAGTGATGCTAATCTCTCAGCAGGAAGTCCCACAAAGTCCCACTGTTAGAAAAAGACATGTACTGAAGCGGATACAATGTGCCAAAGAACACATCAACTGGCCTAAAGAGAAATGGAGAAACATTCTGTGGTCTGATGAAAGTAAAATTGTTCTTTTTGCGTCCAAGGGCCACTGACAGTTCATCAGATGACCCCCAAAATCAGCAGCCACAGTATACACTGCAGACAGTGAAGCATGGTGGAAGCATCATGATATGGGCATGTTTCTCTTACTATGGCGCCGGACCCATTTACAGCACACCAGGGATCACGGACCAGGTTTTACATATTAAAATACTTGAAGAGGTCATGTTGCCTTATGCTGAAGAGGATATGCCCTTGAAATGGGGGTTTCACCAAGACAATGACCCTAAACACACCAGGAAACGAGCAAAATCTTGGTTCCAGTCCAGCAAAATTGAGGTTATGGAGCGGCCGGCCCAATCCTCGGACCTTAATCCGATACAACACTTGTGGGTTGACATAAAAAATTCAGTTTCTAAAGACAAAGCCAACAAATTCCAAAAAATTGTGGGATGTAGTCTGAGCATCCAGGGCTGGAATAACAGTTGACCGGGGCCAGAAGTTGGGTGACTCTATGGAACATAGATGTGAAGCCATTCTAAATAACTGTGGATAACAATGAAATATTAGGTTATTGATTCACAGGAATTATAAATCCACAAAAAAACACATATTGTGAGTGTGTAAAGACAAATGCAGACACTGCTATTTTTTTTATAACAGCCCAATGTTCAGTTTTTGCTATTTTCTGTAAAGTAGTTAAACATTATCTACATTTCTCTTTATGTTTTGCATTAGAAAATAGTGTGCAATGTTCACAATGCTGGAAATAAAAACTAGCATAAAGATATGTGATTAAGTCATGTTTTTTAACATACTGCTATTATTTTGAACACTACTGTATGTGCATGCATGTATCTGTAATGTATGTGCTCTGTGTATGCATGTATCTGTAATGTATGTGCTCTGTGTATGCATGTATCTGTAATGTATGTGCTCTGTGTATGCATGTATCTGTAATGTATGTGCTCTGTGTATGCATGCATCTATATGTATGTGCTCTGTGTATGCATGTTTCTGTAATGTATGTGCTCTGTGTATGCATGTATCTGTAATGTATGTGCTCTGTGTATGCATGCATCTATATGTATGTGCTCTGTGTATGCATGCATCTATATGTATGTGCTCTGTGTATGCATATATCTGTATGTATGTGCTCTGTGTATGCATATATCTGTATGTATGTGCTCTGTGTATGCATATATCTGTATGTATGTGCTCTGTGAATATATATATATATATATGTATGTGCTCCGTGTTTGCATGTATTTGCTCTGTGTATACATACATGTGTGTGCATATGCTCTTTGCATATATATGTGTGTGTATCATATAATGTTCGTGTCTCAGTGTGTGTATTTAGCATCCACATTTATAAATCCTGGAAGCACAGACAAGAGTTTATAGCTGTAAACATGTTCTCAATCGCCCAACAAACAAGTAAAATGCTGCTCATTCACTGGGTAATTGGACTGCTTATGCTGGAACAGAAATCATTGTTCTCAGCAGCACATCACTCAGTGTAAACTGCAGATGTGCTGTCGATAACATGATAATGTGTGGGGACAGATTGATCTACTAGTGATCGTTCTGTGCCCATCGTTTTCTGTCACCATGTTTAAAAAGGCCGGGAAAAAGCAAAGAAATGACTTCAATATTGTTGATCGCGCTCGTTTAACAGCTCGAACTCAGCGGATGTAAAAAAAAAACAACAAAATGTTTCTGTGCGATGAGGAATACGTTATTATTTGGGGCCCCACTTAAAACTTTTGCCCAGGGCTCCACTTTGTTTAAAACCAGGCCCAATATATCTGCTGATAAGGGATTTGATATTGGGGTTCATTCCCAGAGCACCCTATTACACAGCACTGCCACATCTGCTGCCATAAGTAAATTAATGATTAATATGCAGAATCTCTTTGTAATGGGGGTTCCCTCAGCAATGCCCATATAACAAGAGTCTCTTCTGTATTCAGCACCACTGTCTGGACAGCTCCTCATCGAACCTCCCATTCTGTAGCCATCCCATACACATAGTATTAAAACCCCCTGGAAAGCCATCTCCAGGCAGAACTGCAGCCTCTGTTGCCCAGATACATTTCTGCTGCTTTTCAGTGGACTGGCGCTTGTGACGTGCGCAGCTGCATAGGGCACAGCCTGCAGCCTCTCCTGGGCCATAAACCTGCACTGAATCTTCCCAGTATCCTGGACACATTGGGAATGACCCATGCACCTACAGATTAAGGTAGACTGTGATTTACGCTTACCACTGTGATACTAGAAAAAAGGTTCCCGAGAAATCTACTAGATATACTAGATTATTATCTTCTAAACTGCAAGTTAGCATTGGTATCAGGGCACCGGAAGAATACCGGCATGCTGCATGCTAGATGAAGGGGTGCTGGGAGTGATTTTGCATGCCTGATGTCATTTTCCTTTAAATACATTTTGTCCAGCACCAATAAGGCTAATTATTAAAAAGTAAGATTGTTGGGTTCTGAGGGCTGGAATAATATTTATTGCGTTGAAATAAATGGTTATAGGAATTAGTAAAGAGCGTGATGGTCCCTGACTCATGACTCAAAACAGGCAGGGGCCCTGGCCAGGCACAGTTTGGGGAGTCGATTCTCCTTTAAAGCCAGACTTCTCTGTGGGTTTAAATCCAGCACAGGACACCGCAGGGATGGTGGATGGGATGACGCTTCATTGTAACACTTTTGTTTTTAAGGCTTTTGTGAAAGCTGCATCTTCAGCAAGTGTCCTAATTACAGAGGAAATGTGCCATTGTGCGACACATTGAGAATCTGTCTTGTTTCTCTAGAAAGGAAAATGCTTTGTACCGGAAGGAAGAAGAACAAGAGATTAAATAAATCCTCCACTTATTATCATCACACCAAAATATTTGTGCACTCCAGAAGAAGCGATCAGCACTTCAGCTCTTGTCGGTTTGTAACTTTTATATTCTGGAATTTGTTTCCACGTGACATTGGGATATCATGTTCTGGAGTTGCCCATATCGTCGCCATGTCCGGTGATACTGTAACCATTCCACCTGATACATAATATCCTGCCGGATTATAGGGGACGTTCCATTGTATAAGACATCATTGTTCTTAATCTTCCTCTTGATGGAAAATGGGGTTCAGGGAACAGGCACAATGCAGAGCCTTCGTATCATTTTAGGTGGATTTCCTGTGTTTTAAAAGTGATCTTTGTAAATTAATGCCATGATACAGTGCATAAATATTACCTCCATACAGTGAGCAAATCACTCAGCCATTCAATGCCTGGATACAATTCCCATTCGAAACACCACAAAACACTGCATGTAAAGCCCACATAATACCGCCATATATATGTCAGAGCAGGAGATTTGTGTGCATTGTTCTCTCTCTTATCAGAGAGCATTAATATTTTTGGCTTGCTCCTTGGGACTCAATGGTAAGGAGTAGTGTTGAGCGATACGATACCGCAAGTATCGGGTATCGCCGATATTTTAGTGATATCGGCGATACCATTCCGATCCGTTATTTTTGGATATCGGAAAGTATCGCTCAACACTAGTAAGGAGGGTCCTGGGAAATCATGCATTTCACCACTGCCCAATGCCGCCACTGCTCCTATTTGTTTTGCTGCTCAAACCAAAGGATCACAGTAATTATTATAAAGCCCTGTGGCGGCTAAGCTTTGCAATCTTTATATTTTTTTTCACACCTTCTATACATAGAATATAGGTAAAATTAAATAATAGTGTAAGGAGCACTGTAGTTACCATTATATTTCGGGCCAATAGGGGGCAGTATTATAGCAGTGATAATCTTCTCGTCTTCAGGGGTCTACAGCCATTACTGAGCCAGGAATAATGTCTTCCTCTTCCCAAGGTTTCCTTCCATAGCTCACACAAAGTTCATTGCTCAGCAGGGGGCGCCGGTGAGCACGGTGGAGAATAGGAGTGCGCCTTCTGCACACTCTCTAGGAATATTAACGTTACATCCTGCACGCTCTGAAGTCTTTCTGTCTGGGACGTAGGAAGCAGTATAGGACTCTCCTTTGAAGAAACATCATTTGGAATTTAGATCAAAGGAAGTAACTATGCACCGAGGACGCGAGTCCCCGCAGTCACCGATAAGACGCAGTCCGCCGTTTTCTGTCATTACTCCTGTCATATCCCAAGCAGCAGAAAATACTGTAGGATAAGAAACTCCTGTGTCACTTCAACCAATTCACAAGAGACGTCTGGTGAACAAGAAGTGGAAATCATACCACTATATTTAATGTAATAGAACAGGCGACCCATCGTAAGACCAATGGAACTTTTTATCAAACATGCAGTTAGGAATTCTTCAGTTGGGGAAAGAATGCCTGTTATGTGTCCTACACCTAAACACCTAGATCTTAACTAAATTACCTATATAAAATGTAATGCAACAAACAAACAGCTATACAACACTATACCGCACACAGATATATAGTACTACTATACTATACACATACATAGTACCGCTATACCGCACACACATATGTAGTACTACTATACGATACGCATACATAGTACCGCTATACTGCACACATATATGTAGTACTACTATACTGCACGCATACCTGTACATACTACCGCTATACCGCACACACATATGTAGTACTACTATACTATACACATACATAGTACCGCTATACCGCACTCATATATGTAGTACTAATATACTATACACATACATAGTACCGCAATACCGCACGCATATATGTAGTACTACTATGCTGCACACATACCTGTACATACTACCGTTATACTGCACACATATGTAGTACTACTATGCTATACAGATACATAGTACCGGTATACTGCACACATATATGTAGTACTACTATACTGCACACATACCTGTACATACTACCGCTATACCGCACACACATATGTAGCACTACTATACTATACACATACATAGTACCGCTATACCGCACTCATATATGTAGTACTACTATACTATACATATACATAGTACCACTATACCTCACACATATATGTAGTACTACTATACACATACATAGTACTGCAATACCGCACTCATATATGTAGTACTACTATGCTGCACACATACCTGTACATACTACCGTTATACTGCACACATATGTAGTACTACTATACTATACACATACATAGTACCGCTATACCGCACTCATATATGTAGTACTACTATACTATACACATACATAGTACCGCTATACCTCACACATATATGTAGTACTACTATACTATACACATACATAGTACCGCTATACCGCACACATATATGTAGTACTACTCTGCACACATACATAGTACCGCTTTATCACACACATATATGTAGCACTACTATACTGCACACATATATGTAGCATTATTATACTGCATACATGCATAGTACCGCTATATTGCACACATATATGTAAAACTGCTATACTGCACACATGCATAGTACCACTATACCACACACATACTTACCACTGCACAACACACATACTTAGCACTGCTATACTGCACTCTGTTGAAATCCCTACCTATCAGTTATTTGGGTCCTACAAGTGGTATCCCCATTATGTGCAAATATGGAAAATCAGCAGAGTTTTTAATAAACCTGTAATAGGTGTAAGTCCCACCTCTAAGACCCTCTTACAGTAGGATGGGGGTTCACCGATTCCCTTTAGCCCTTTTGAAGCCAATGCAATCTACAGAGATCAAGGAAGAGGAGGCCGAACCTGGTGACAAGGGATAGCTTTCAGCATCGCCTGCAGACAGTGTGGTCCTCTGCTGTCTTTATGGGGCCATTTTTGTGTCAGGAACTGAGCCCGCCGGCGGCTCCTCTGAGTCTCCTCCCGACCCTACGCTTGTGCAGTATTATACTGATTATTATCCGTCACGCATTACTTTATTTAATGCCCACGTTCGCCGTCAGTAAAGTTCCGCCTGAGAAGACGGCCGCATTAATCAGGCTCCAGCACTGAATTTAGATTTCTGGTAACATCTGCAAGATTTTCACTTTTCATATCAATTTCTTACAGTCTCCACTGAAAACTGCAATGTCAAAAATGTGTGGGCAGACTTGCCATAGGGGAAGATGCCCTCTAGGCTGGTAAAATTTTAATGAATTGGGGAGCTCTTAATTAATCACAGATGAATCTGTGTATGGGGCCGAGCTGCTCGTTAGGCTCCATGTAAGGAGATCAGATAGGCGCTATACTTGTGTGGATTTTAACTTAGAAGAAATAGTTGGTTCTGTGGAATTAAACACCACAGTCAACGCCAGCGAAAGGTGTTATGTGCCAAAGGCAGGAGCGGCCATCACTGCCACACAGGGGTATGTGTGGTGACCGGCCCCTAGACCCTCTGCCAAGCTCCAAAAACACTGGGTAGACTTCCAACAACTTCTCATTATTTTGTCCAATAGTCTGCCCGTCAGTCTGTATGTCTGTCCTGCTGGGTATCATGCCTAGTCTTTATGCTTTGTGTCATTCAGCCAGAACCTCATTGTGTCTGCCAGGTAATGTATTATTATTATTATTATTAGCGGCCTTCAGCTCGATCTTGAGCCATGGCGAATTGATGGATAAACGCTCTGTAGGAAGATTGATTTTGTGCAGTCTAGATAGGTCCACCAGGGTCTTCTCCGCCGTCATCTTGATAGTATCAAGCCATCGGGTCACTGGTCTTCTTTTTTGCCGTATCCTTTCTATTCTTCCGGCCATGATGCTCTTCTCCAGTGATTCCTCTCTTTGTATTATGTGTCCAAAGTAGGCAAGTCCTAGCTTGGTGATCCTTGCTTCCATGACGTTGCCATTTAATGATTCTGCATGCCCATAATTCTCTCTGTCTACCATCCTGCCTGCCCATGATTCTGTCTGTTTACCATCCTGCCTGCTCATGTTTCTACCATCCTGCCAGCCCATGATTCTGTCTGTTTACCATCCTGCCTGCTCATGCTTCTACCATCCTGCCAGCCCATGATTCTGTCTGTTTACCATCCTGCCTGCTCATGCTTCTACCATCCTGCCAGCACGTGATTCTGTCTGTTTACCATCCTGCCTGCTCATGCTTATACCATCACGCCAGCCAATGATTCTGCTTAACATCCTGCTTGTTCATGCTTCTACCATCCTTCCAGCCCAGGATTCTGTCTGTTTCCCACCCTACCTGACTATGAATCTATCTGTCTACAATTCTGTTTGACCATGAGTCTGTCTATAATCCTTACTGTCCATGATTTAGTTTTACCATCCTGCCTATGATTGTGTCTACCATTCTGATAACCCATAAAGCTGCCATTTTTTCATTCTACACACCCATTATTCTCTCTGTCTACCATCATGACCATAATTATGTCTGCCCATAATTCTCTACACGTATCAATCAGCCAGCCAATATTTCTGGGTGTCTACCATCCTGCCTGCCCATGAATATTTTTGCCTACCATCCTGCTTGTCCATGAATACTTCTGTCTATCATCCTGCCTGCCCATTAATATTTTTGCCTACCACCCTGCCTGCCCATGAATACTTTTGTCTACCATCCTGCCTGCCAATCTCTTCTCCTTCCTGTCTCTGATTCTGTCTATCAGTCATCCCACCTGCATACATACAGTACAGACCAAAAGTTTGGACACACCTTCTCATTCAACGATTTTTCTGTATTTTCATGACTGTGAAAAATGTAGAATCACGCTGAAGGCATCAAAACTATGAATTAACACATGTGGAATTATACATTACACTTTACAAAAAAAGTGTGAAACAACTGAAAATATGTCTTATATTCTAGGTTCTTCAAAGTAGCCACCTTTTGCTTTGATTGCTGCTTTGCACGCAGAAAAGGTGAACGGATGGACTCTACATGCCTGGTTCCCACCGTGAAGCATGGAGGAGGAGGTGTGATGGTGTGGGGGTGCTTTGCTGGTGACACTGTTGGGGATTTATTCAAAATTGAAGGCATACTGAACCAGCATGGCTACCACAGCATCTTGCAGCGGCATGCTATTTCATCCGGTTTGCGTTTAGTTGGACCATCATTTATTTTTCAACAGGACAATGACCCCAAACACCTCCAGGCTGTGTAAGGGCTATTTGACCAAGAAGGAGAGTGTTGGGGTGCTATGCCAGATGACCTGGCCTCCACAGTCACCAGACCTGAACCCAATCGAGATGGTTTGGGGTGAGCTGGACCGCTCACCGCTTCAATTTTGAATAAATCCCCAACAGTGTCACCAGCAAAGCACCCCCACACCATCACACCACCTCCTCCATGCTTCACGGTGGGAACCAGGCATGTAGAGTCCATCCATTCACCTTTTCTGCGTGCAAAGCAGTCATCAAAGCAAAAGGTGGCTACTTTGAAGAACCTAGAATATAAGACATATTTTCAGCTGTTTCACACTTTTTTGTAAAGTGTAATGTATAATTCCTCATGTGATAATTCATAGTTTTGATGCCTTCAATGTGATTCTACAATTTTCATAGTCATGAAAATACAGAAGAATCATTGAATGAGAAAGTGTGTCCAAACTTTTGGTCTGTACTGTACCTACAAACTTTATTTATTTATTTTTTTTTTTCAAAATAGTACCATTGAATTAACCTCAAAAGATGTGGGCTTATGCACTAAGTCCCAAAGAGGGTATTTAGTAAAGCTCTGATCCTGAAATTAGGGAGACACATACTGGGGTTTTGGGTCTTTTATGGGCTGCTGCAAATATAGAAGCCAAAATGTCGCCACTCAGCTAATAGAGGACACTAACATTCATAAGAGGACATAAACGTTAAGTATGCATGTATAGTGTCCTCCCTTACTGTTTCTTTTTCTCTACCTCGACAGAACCTAAATGGAGGTTTCCAGAATCTGCTGAGTCCACGCTCGCAGCGAGGTGAAATTAATAAGCAATGAGGATTTTCTAAAGCAGATACGTCGCTTATTACTGATGAGCAAAGTACTTAGATCGTCCTTATCGCCAAGCTTAACCGATTCACTCTTTACTTCCCATGCCAATCTGAGAAACCAGTTTCTATGGCAACTAAGTAAGAGTTTACAGAGTCCTGTTAAGCTGGATGGCAGTTCTGCTTCGTCTAGAAAACCCAACCAGGAAAAGCTGCTGTAAGCAGAGACAATCCTCACCGTCATCATCTGCAATCCAAGGTGATGAAGACTAATGCAAACTACATCGAAGGAGTGGTCAATTGCAAATAATCTAGGCATTAATGTCACTATGTAACACGTAAAGCAATTATCCAAAGAATGCATTGTCATCAATGACATATATTTTGTTAAATAAAAAAAACTGATAGGTAACCCCAAAACAGTAAATCACAACATACAGGGAAAATTACCCCTGGAGACAGGAAACAATATCTGTTCCCAAAAATATATATATTAATAATCATAGCAAATATTAATGGACACAGTAATAGAGAAAAATAATAATACATAAAAATGCGGATGTCTCAACATCTAAAAAAAAGAGAAAACTTACACATTGCTTTCAGTATGCTAAAATGGAAAGAGAGTCCCTGAGGAAGCCACATGTAAAAAATATGTATGTATGAGAACAAAACTACTTTAAATAAATACTGCCTGAATGAACAAAATTTGAACACTATGATATTGCACCCACATACAAGAATATAACTACCATAATACTGCTCCAATGTACAAGAATATAACTACTATAACACTGCCCCCATGAACAAGAATATAACTACTATAGTACTGCCCCATGTAAAGAAAATAACTACTATAATACGGCACTCTATTGCATCTTTAGAGACTGATATTAGTCGGATGTTTTCTCATATCTTCTTCTCCAGCTCTTTTCACCATGTCAGGCAGCTTAAACTTTTAAGCTTGACTCAATTAGAGGAAACTCTTTAGTATGTGTAGGATTTGTTAAGGAAATAATTGTAGGCAGAGAACAATGGACTCCATTCACCATCATCATCTGACCGCAATTAGCAATAAACTCCACCAACCCCTTGTGTTATAAGTAGATTATTATCTGATGAGTGGGTGAAACACTGTTATTGAAATGCGTTGGGTAAAACCTTCAATTTGTCCTCATGTTTATAGCATGTTCTCATCATCTTTACAGAATACACTTTATTAATAGGCTGCAGATATATTTCTCAGAAACAGGCGCCTCACATTATCTACATCTATTTAATTGAAAACTTCCCGTATAGTTTGTATTCATGTCACAGGTTTACCACAACAGAGAGGAGCCAGAAGACCACAGAGTCTGTTTTCTCCTACTCTTGCACTGTTTAGAAGCAATTCACCTTTATAAGAAACGGTGAAGGTTTCTTTTAGCCGTGCAGGGGTTAATCGCCTCAGTTGAAAGCTCTTGGAAGCTTTCCTGCATTAAGGCTCTCAGCTGTTCACTATTCGCCACTCCCATTTCCTATATATTCTAGGCCCTGGCCTTCACTCCTTGCCAGAACTAGCTTATACTGTATGGTTTAGGATATGGTAGTTTGTTGTTGTTTGAGAAGGCGTTTGGTGGATTTATCTGAGACTGGTATGGTGACAGGTGGATGACATCCGAGTGCAGTCCGATGTTTCACACGTATCCATAGACTTATATGGGTGCCTGCGATCCGAAAATCAGAGCCACTTATAGCATGCTGCGATTGTTTTCTCATGCCGATTCGCAGATCTGCACTGTCCCATAGTATAACATTGGGCAGAGTGCTATGCGATAGCACTTGGCCGTGTTACATGCCAGTGTAAACGAACCCTTACATATCACGTTTTTCTGTGTGTCACGTTTTAAATAATCGGTTTTGTTTTTGTTGCTTCCTGGTATATGTCTTGGGCAAAACATTATCGATACAGTCATGTGCAGATTACATGAATTTTTGATGCGTTTCTGCAGGAAAAATTCATTTTTTACCTGTGAATTTTCTGCATCTAATGCAATTGTATGGGGAAAAATCAGCCCATAAAACTCCAGTGTACTCGCAGAAATTGACATATGTAGATTTGAAACACGCACCGCAGGGCAGTTTATGCTGAATACAAGAAAGCACAGTGGGAAGGAGATTTCTATGAATTCCATCCACTTTGTCGGAACAGTAATACGTTGCGCTTTTGACACAGTGAAAATCTGGAGCATCAAAAACTCACCGTGGGACCTTAAAGGTAAACTAACCTACTAATAAAGTTTGATGTGTAATAGAGAACTTTTAAAGTAGTTTTGCTCGGTGGTGCAGAGGGTTTCAATGCAAGAGGCGCAGCTCATCCTTGGGTGCAAACAGAGTGGTGTTTGGGCTCAATAGAAATCTATGGATCCATAAACCGCTCTGCTCACGCTCTGAGGATTAGCTAACTGCTTCTGATTTTTCCTTTCAGCAATTGATGATATCGATTCCGGAACCCCGCCTATCAAAACTACATAGGGTGTAACTTATTAAAAGTTTTTTAAAAGTTTATTTAGACTCTAAGTCTAATTTGTCTATTTCCAACATCTCAGGTGCAATTTTACTTTACGCTCCAGTAAATAAATGTGGTTTGTTAATTTGCTCAATGCACCTTAGAGAATTTTCCAAATCTTTCACCCCTCTTGCAGTACAAGGTTAAAATGTCACCCACCTTTCACAGTTATTGCTCACGCCATATTACAACTTTTTTTTCTCCCCTATATATAGATTTGAAAAATGAGCAAAAAAACAAGAGTCACACTAACTGTTTGCATGTCATGGCTGAATGCAGGTTATCATTAATGGGGTTGTACAAAATTAGAAAAAGAAGGCTACCATCTTCCAAGTACAGCCCTAGCCCTGTCCACAGGTTTTATGTACATTACACCTCCATTCATTTTAATGAAACTGAGGTGCAATTCCAGGAGCAGCCTGTGAACAAGGGTGGCGCTGTTTCTATAAGGAAGCAGAAATGTTTTTCTGATCCTGGACAAGCCCTTTAAGTGTTGTGTAAATGAATGTCTGATTTATCATTTTAGCTATAGCTATGGCTAAATCTGAAATACGTGACCTATTGTCGTCATTTATCTATATTACGGCTTTGTAAATTATAGCAGCATGTGTTCTTTCCTATGTGGACCAGATAGATATCACAATGCATAAATGATGCAGCCCTAAAGAGTAAAGGGATTGTACAAGGTTAGAATAACTTTACTGCTTTCTTCCAGTCACAGCGCCACACCTGACCACAGGTCGTATTTGGTATTGCAGCTCAACCCTATTCATTTCAGTGGAGCGGAGCTGGAATTCCTAGAGACAATTCATTACAGTACAAAGCTGTTTTTGGAAGAAGGAGGCCATGTTTTCTAGTCCTATTCAACCCCTTTAGCTCTGCTGCATTTGTGCTAAATTCATTCATCAGCCATAAACGTGTGCAATGCTCAAATCAGCCAATCGATAGACTGGAGGATTCAGCATTATGTCTTCTGCGTTGGGTCTTGAAAGACACCTATGTGGTTACATATCAGTCTCATTGATGAAGCCATATATGACCGCAGTTACTGCACACCTCGGCGCTGGCTGCCATATTCCCACAGTCCTTGTTACAGTACTGTCAGCTTTGCTAAGCAACAGGAACGACACTTACTCCTAACTGGTCCCCATTGTGTGCAGGTCATCATTAGGGGGTGTCTGTAGACTATAACACTGGTGGATGGAGGGGTTCAGCTCAGCACAGTGCTAGGAAACACCAACCTTGTGATGAGATCTAGTCTGCAAATCTGAGCAACTATTACTAGTAAAATGGAATACATCTTATGGGGTGGGAACCAGTTCACCCGTATTTTGATCATGAGGGAATCACCAGTTTACTTATTTACGGGGCATTGGGCAAAGCTGAAAAGGTCGGTGCGAGCAAGGAGACCCTCAAACCTGGATCAGATACACCAGTTTTGTCAGGTCCCAAATTCTAACCAACTATTGTGAGAGGCTTGTGGAAGGAGAGCCCAAACGTCTGACTAAATCAGTAAATCAGGATGCTTAATGAGGGACAAACCCCCGCAAAAAAAAAGGATTTTTTCCACCAGAAAAACCCTATCAGGCAGTATTCATGTAACGAGGCCAGAGGAAAATGTAAACCCACTTAGTAGCTATTAGATTTTGCTAGTAGTTTCTGGGGGGAGGACACCAGGCGCCACCATTGTTGATCAGACGAACTGTTACAATTTCTTGCTTCCGAAGGATAAGCAGCGCCCTACACTGATACAAATAGTTTCCCCTCTGACATGTTCGTCCACGTTGCCCATTGGGAATCTGGACTCTTAATAAGTATAATTTTGATATAATCCGTTCCAATATGTTCACCTATAAAGTCATTGATAAAATACTTCGGGGAAGTAGAGTCGAAAAACTTAGGAGACTGGTCCAAAATGTCACTGTAACAAGATCTGTGTGTCCAAGGTTGTGTTCTCTGATTTCTCTTGTTCATTCTCAATTGGAGGGAAATTATTGGGGAGCTGGATTTGGTAGGAGATTTTGCCTTCTTAGAAATGTTCTCAGGTTTCCCCATGTTTGTGAGTCGGGTGGTTTTGTTTTATTGTGGTCATCACATTTGACTTGTGCAGTGAGAAGATCATTACAGATTACTATGAGACATCATTGAACATCGTCAGTACTCGTTCTGCTAAATGATACAGTCTCAACTGCAAACAAGCCCCTGAAACCAAGATATTTATGTCACATTTTCATTATGTTGCATTACTTATAATAGACATGTAGTAAAATCAGATTGATGGCCGTGTGCCTCGTACGGCGTTTTATAAATACCAATTCTTGCAAATTTACCAAATCAGAAAATAATGAATCTGATTTGTTCTGATTTATCTGAAGATGATCAATTGCCGTTTAGGTTTGTGATGAACGAAGTGTCTTGTTTTCGGCAATTATATCTGTTTTGTTTTTTATGTTTTGCGTTTTCTAGGAACCTCATAAATTTATTGCAGGATGCGGCAGTAAATCATCTGCGCCATTCACAGGAAGCCTCTTTATTGTCTGCATTTAATGGGACGGCGGATACCCTAGAGGCTTATCTACACCCTAGCTCGCTGTCAGAGTCTGATAACATCTTTCTTTTATTGAGGAATGAAAATAAATTTGATTCTGTAGCAATTAAATAATACAAGATTCCGATCAGGAACCGAAGCAAAACCAGTTTTGGAACTTTTTTTTTGGAATATGGTCTTATCCCTTTAAGGTATTAAATCAATGTCCTCATGGGTGCTATAAATGTATTAATGGGTCTCATGGACATTATAAAGGCCTCATGGATGATCTAAAGAGTATATTAGGCCATATGGATACCACAAAGGTCATATTTGATCATAAGGGTTACACATAGTTAATTTTAGGTCATGTGGATGCCACAAAGATCACGTAAGGTCATATGGATGTGATAAAGTTCACATTAGGTCACAAAGACTTCATAAACCTCATATTAGGTCATATGGACATGATTTAGGTGATATTAGGTCATATGAAGATCATAAAGGTCATATTAAGTCATGAGGAATTTTTATAGTTCATTTTAGATTTTATAAATGTCATAAAGATCAAATTAGGTCAAATGAATGTCATAAAGGTCACAGTTCGTCAAATAGACTTCTCATAGATCATATTAGGTCATAAGTAAAGCGGAGCAGATCTTTTCAAATTTGAATTTGTTGAATTTTCCCCCAAAATTTGATTTGCAGCAATTAAAATGGTGATGATTTCCATACTGGAAAACTTGTAATTGCTCATAAAATGCATGTGGGGGAGAGAGAGGACCCTGCTGACCATAAGAGCTTACACTCTACTGGAGAGAGAGAGGATCCCATTGACCACAAGAGCTTACACTCTACTGGAGAAAGAGAGGACCTCACTGACCACAAGAGCTTACACTCTACTGGAGAGAGAGAAGACCCCGCTGACCATAAGAGCTTACACTCTACAGGAGAGAGAGGACCCCACTGACCACAAGAGCTTACACTCTACTGGAAAGAGAGAGGACCCCACTGACCACAAGAGCTTACACTCTACTGGAGAGAGAGAGGACCTCACTGACCACAAGAGCTTACACTCTACAGGAGAGAGAGAGGACCCCACTGACCACAAGAGCTTACACTCTACAGGAGAGAGGTCCCCACTGACCATAAGAGCTTACACTCTACAGGAGAGAGAGAGGACCCCGCTGATCATAAGAACTTACACTCTACTGGAGAGAGAGAACTTAGTGGTGTGGCTACATAGGGGTATAGCTACATCTATATACAGGAAATAGGGGTGTGGCTACATCTCTATACAGTAAATGAGGGCGTGTCTACATCTCTCTACAGGAAATAAGGGCATGTCTACATCTCTACAGGAAATGAGGATGTATCTACATCTGTCTACAGGAAATAGGGGTGTGTCTACATCTCTGCAGGAAATGAGGGCATGTCTACATCTCTCAACAAGAAATAAGGACGTGTCTACATCTCTACAGGAAATGACGGCGTGTCTACATCTCTCTGCAGGAAATGAGGGCATGTCTACATCTCTCTACAGGAAATAGGGGTGTGGCTACATCTCTCTACAGGAAATAAGGGCTGTCTACATTTCTCCACAGGAAATAAGGGTGTCTACATCTCTATACAGGTAATAGGGGCATGTCTACATCTCTCTACAGAAATTAAGAGCGTGTCTACATCTCTCTGCAGGAAATAAGGGCGTGTCTACATCTCTCTGCAGGAAATAAGGGCGTGTCTACATCTCTCTACAGGAAATGAGGGCGTGTCTACATTTCTCTACAGGAAATGAGGGCGTGTCTACATCTCTATACAGTAAATAAGGGCGTGTCTACATCTCTCTACAGGAAATAAGGGCGTGTCTACATATTTTATACAGGAAATGAGGGCGTGTCTACATCTCTATACAGGAAATGAGGGCGTGTCTACATCTCTCTACAGGAAATGAGGGCGTGTCTACATCTCTCTACAGGAAATAAGATGCTCTTACTACATATACAGAGATGTAGACAGGGTTTAGGACATTACATCTCTGCTCCTATTCTCCTGTCTACCAGACAGTATATAGGTAAAACAGAGAGCTGGACTTCAATACAGAGAAGGCTGTTAATTGGGCAATGGCATGAGCAATGCATGCACAGTGCTGGCAGAATACTGATGAAAAGCTTTAGTATCAGGATACTTCTTGGATTTATTAGACTGGTATTTTGAAGCTTTACCTTACAAGTTATGATAGCCGAAAATCTATAAGTTTGTCCAGGTTTTGTGTGAAATAAATGTTTACTTAAAGTGACCTATAAACTACAATGTAAGCCCTCGTGCTGACCTATAATTCCCATAAGCAGAGGATTTTTTGAAATCCTTCTTATCATCATAGCAATTAATGTAGCGGTTTCCAGCCTGATACATTTTGTTTGTATTTGTTTTAACTGACATTTAATAGATTGCCTTGAAGTAAAGGTTATTACTCTGTGGGTGGACTATTGTGGTTTCTATTCGCTACCATTGCATATCTCCTGTCATTTACAAACCACAATGATCAATTACTTGTCCCTTAGGAAGACCATCTAGAACATAATGAGATATCACTATTATAAATAGCCCATAGTAGCAGGGAGTCCTGGAACCTAAAGGAATTACCTGAAAGAGACTGACATCTGCCTATAATTTATTTTTGTATAAAGGTTTTTACAATATTAGTCTTATGACAGTTTGTGGTCCTCCTCCCACCAGGGATCAGCTTTAATGTATAGGAGACCATCCAGCAAGTGTTCAATTCTCCTGCACCATAGGAGAAATGCAGCATTGCATTGTGTGCAAATTAGTCCACCAGAAAGAAGAAAGGCTGGTTATCTACTGAAACCTACTGGAGATAGCTACTCTATATGTCCTTTATGGCAATGTCTGACCCTTTAACAAGATTTGAAGCATAACAAAGGATATTTACCAAAACCATAGTTTTTTGCTTAATGAAAGAGACCAGGGTTGGACTGGCTTACTGGAGAAGCGGAGAATCCTCCGGCGGGCCCTGGCTTCTCCATCAGGAAAGTCACTAGCACTCACCTTGCAGCTGCAATGGGACTCTTGAGTGGGGGCGAACCTGGCACCACCACCTGGATTTCAACAGTAACTGAGCAATATTGTGATAACCAATCAAATTAGTAAGCAGAGCTGAATCCTAACATTGTGTATTTTATGGCTATACCATTTGATACAGTGACTAATGAAAATCAGCCCAGGTCTGGAAAAACCCTTTAATGATCTAGCTAGCTCCTATAACAACCCCTTACCCCCCATAAATGACACTGTTGAGTCGCAAGTAGCCAGGGCTGTGGGGTACTCGGCACCCAGCCCGTTCACTTCACTGGGGGATGTCACGGGTAGCACGACTCGGTCCGTTGCCCTGGGCGCTCACTAAAACGGGGATTATTTACAGGGGATGATATAAATGTTCGTGACGCCACCTGTGGT